>VZQC01015656.1:656331-708831 GCA_009823505.1 Rhizomys pruinosus
GCATGCAAACAATACATTCATACACATACAAAAATAATAAATTAAAAAAAAAAAAAAGAAAAGATCTGGAGTCTAGTTGGTAAATATGTAATGCTATAGATAAAAACCGATGAGGTGAATTATGTAATAATAGATGATAAATATATGAACAAACAATCTTGGACCTATTAAAGGACCAGGAAAGTTGAAAAATGCCTTGAGAATGCAGTCTTGGATCAGTGGGCCAGTGCTCATAAGCAGCCAGAGTGGAACAGCCTAGCATCTAAGAGATAATGCAAGGCAGGGTGTGGTGGTGTATGCCTTTAATACCAATGCGTGGGAGTCAGAGGCAAGTGGATTTCTGTGATACTGTGGTCAGCCTAGTCTACATAGTGAGTTCTAGGTAAGCTGGGGCTACAAAGAGACCTTGTTTCAAAATAAAACAAAACAGAAAAGAGGTAATGAACTTTTGTAGGTGGTGTTTTTTTCCCTTGATTTTATTTCTTTGGGTTTGTATTTCAATAAATATTTTTTTTCTTGTCTTTTTGAGACAGGGTCTCCCTGTAGCCCCAGCTGTCCTGGAACTCACTCTGTAGACCAGGCTGGCCTTGAACTCACAAAGATCTGCCTGCCTCTGCCTCCCAAGTGCTAGGATTAAAGGCGGCAATAAATATTTTAAAGATACAACAGCATACAAATGTCATCAATGGTTTTTGCTAAGTTCAAATGGAAGAGAAGGCACTGGAATAGTTTAATGTATAAAGAGGGTATTTTACACAATCAAACCCATGTACCTTACAGACAGTTCTGGCCTCATGGAAAACCTGAATTGAAACACTAAGTAGTTGCTAGTTACCTACGGAAGCTTGAGGAAATCATTTGAACTCTATTAATTTACCTCACGTTAATAAATTTACTCTGTAGTCATCAGGAAATCAGCACATACCAGAAGATAAACTGAAGCTGAATGAGCACTGACTGGGAACAGCACCACCTACAGGGGTCAACTGCTAGTTATCTCTGGACAATTTTTACTCAGCACAAATAGAAGCCTATTCTTAAGGAATATTTTAAAAGCATTTGTAATATTTAATGTCCATTAATTAAACACACACATATTTTGCATCATGGGTACTAATGAATAGTCAGTATAATTTTAATACTGAAATATTTTCTCACCACTTTAGAGACCTGGGCCATCTCCTTCTCCTGATTTTTCTTTTTTTTTTATTTATTTTTTTTTATTATTTATTTTTGTATGTGTATGAATGTATTGTCTGCATGCAGGTCTGTGCACCCGTGTCGTGCAATGCCGCGGAGGTCAGAAGAGGGTCTCGGATTCCCCTGGAACTGGAGTTCTCCTGGAATTGGAGTTACAGACGGTTCTTAGCCGCCATGTGGGTGCTGGGGATCGAACCCGGGTCCTCTGCAAGAGCGTCGGTGCTCTTAACCGCTAGGCTATCTCTCCAGCCCTCTCCTGATTTTTCTAAAGTGATGATGTTGACTGAAGTGCTGATTTTTTTATCAGCCTTTTAGTGTTTTTCCCACAACAATATCTTATTTAAGTTAAAAGCTCTCCAAAATAAAACTATAAAGAAATGATTGAATAATACCAAAATTCTTATCTTGGGGTTATAAAGGTGAAATTTAAAAGTTAACTTCATAGTGCTAACCGCTTATAAAAACTGTTACATTTGCTTCAGGTGCCTAAGAGCAAAAAGACTTGTGGTGGTGTAGATTTTCTCATACTTATGTCAAGAAAATCTTCTAATTTTTTTTCTGTGCACATGTTCGTGATTTTGGGTGTGTGTGTGTGTGTGTATATTTGTGAGAGGATGAATACGCAGGTGGCCATAGGCCATGTGGGTGTCCTCCACATTATTTTTTGACAAGATCTCTCACTGAACTTTGAACTCATTAATTTGGCTACACTGGCTGGCCAGGAATCTCTAGGAATCTGTTCATCTCTCCTTCCTGACCCCTGTCCTAGGATAAAAAAGTGCCTGACACCACCTGGCTTTTTTATGTAGATGCTAGAGATCCAAGCTTGGACCCCCTTGATTTCACAGCAAGCACTTTACCACCTAAGCCATCTACCCATCCACAAGCACAGTGCTAAACACTTTAGCAGTGTTTAGTTTCTGGAGTGAATGGGCAAGAACTTCCATTATAAACAAACTATACTTGAATAAGTCATATGGCCACAGTTAATACACCTAAAGATACTTTTTGCATGCATTTTTAATTTACAGCATTTAAAATTAGTTGTATCCATATTTTGGACCATGCAGAGTGCTGGGTTAGAGTTTTTTTTTTTTTTTTGAACTGTGATTACTGACCAAAATTTTAATGAATTCCATTAAAATTTAAAAAGGTTTTGTCTTCTGAAAATTGTGATTCATCCAGAAAGGACATAAATATAATGTAAATATCTGTATCTTTTGAATTATGTTCTCAAGTACTTTAACTTTTGAGGATAGTTATTTTAAAAAATTAAAAATCTCCTTGGCAATTACTTCAGATCTCTTCTTAACTAATCTTTATGAAGTAGTAAAACTTGGTATTATCATCCCAGTGGGAAGTAAGACCCAGTGTAAGTGGTTTTCAAAATGACTTTTAGGGGCCATTTGGATATTTGAATCCTGTATTCAAATGGTAGTGTGCCAAACCTATATGTTTTCTTCTATAAAATATTAAAATAGAAAGTAGTTTTATTGAATGCATAATTTTCATTTTTAATTTATTAGAATAACATGATTGTAGAGCACATTGGTAAATCTTGGAGCTTTTGGATTACTGTTATCTTTAATTATGAAACACTTTTTCTTATAGGTAGATAATGATGACTTTAATATTTCCTTAATGAAATCAAATGAAGAAAATAAAACTATAGAAATTAATGACTTAAAGATATTTACGAGGTATTCTGTGGTGATCACTGCTTTTACTGGAAACATCAGTAGTGCATACGTAGAGGGGAAGTCAAGTGCCAAAGTGATCGTCACCACATTAGAATCAGGTAAGGGACACTTTCACCATTGTTAAAAATTGGCTGAGACTTGGCTGTTGGTCTTTCTTACCGTTCCTCACACTCTACTTTAAAACTGATATGTGGGGGCTGGAGAGATGGCCTAGCGGTTGAGTGCGCCGACCGCTCTTACAGAGGACCCGGGTTCGATCCCCAGCACCCACATGGCGGCTGAAAACTGTCTGAAGCTCCAATTCCAGGAGAACTCCAGTTCCAGGGGAATCCAAGACCCTCTTCTGACCTCCGCGGTGTTGCATGACACGGGTGCACAAACCTGCATGCAGACAGTACATTCATACACATACAGAAATAAATAAAATTAAAAAAAAAAGCAAAATGCAATTAAAAAAAAACTGATATGTGATATGAGATGTTTTATTGCACATAAATAAAAGAAAAATCAATGACACTGCAATTGGCAATGTGAAGCCTATTGTTTACTACACTTTTGAGGCAAAGTGGGACTTAGAGAGTCTTTAATCTTTGCAAGCAAAGAAACAAACTGAAGGTCTTCCACAGTACTTTCTGTACCTATTAAATCTACTGTTTCATAAACTGGATTACTTTACTTACAAAGTAATTTTCCAGATGCCCATAGCCAATAAGGAATCATCTAATAATTTTTTGTTTGATTTTTTTTCTGTGACATCAATGTAAATGAAAATTTACTAATAATATTCTGCTGTTAAGTAATATGGATTAAGATTAAAGTCCAGGTCACTTTTATTTTAATTATTTTCTTTAGTTAGTCAAATGACATTTTTAGTATATGACTATTTAATCAATGTCAGAACTTATACATGTTTCCTCAAGTTTCTCTGAACAGGGTCTGAATGAACAAAAACATTGTTAAAAGCAATAGGAAGTAAGGTTGGAAGTGAAAATTCCAGAGCCCAGGTGCCCTCCCCCTTCAGATTCTCAATGGTTTTGCTACCAGATATGTCTCTGCAAGTACCAGGTGGAGGGATGTCTTGTTCCAGTTTATTCATTGCTATTTCTAAGGGATGTATAGAAGGTAATATTTTTCCTTATACTGTTTTCTAATTTTTTTCTATAAAGTGATAATTCTAATTTACAAGACAACTTTTTCTCACATGCTAAGATTTCATTGGTGTCTAATTTTCTGAGAATTATCACAGGTATTTGTGTGGGTTTTTTGGTAGTATTTTTCTTGCATTTCTCTTCTTTTCCTGTGAATAGATGTTGAATGCATTCACATTTATGTATAAACCACTGGTTATTAAATCTTAATTTCCTATTTTTCCAAGGCAATAGTTAATATTTTTAAAACTTAATTTCTGAGAGAGTTTATTGTGTAAAGCCATGGATAATTTGAGTATAGGAAGTTCTTACTAGCACTGAGAGAATTCATTGGCTTATCCAACTTTAAACATGGTCCTAAATTTAGAGAAAAACTTCACTTAAACAAAAAATATACTTCTTAGATAATGTAAGTATATAAAAAGCAAATGTAAAATATGTATAATGAACCTAGCTAACATTTATTTTACTTATGCCATTTTTTACTATTATTCATTTATATTTTAGAAGCTGCTTCAAGAAACTGTCTATAAAGATGTTTGGAAGTATACAAAGCTTGGTTATCTGGATTCTTGATAACAAAATCTTAAACCTCCTTCACAGAAATTTTATGTGAAAGAGAAAACATTCCCATTTCCTGTTGATCAAAATAGACATCCTCATTCATTCTGATAATGTGCTATGAGGAATCGTAGCTCTTTTAGCCATAAAATTCATAAAATAGTATTTCTAACTGACTGAAACAGTGAACTTCTGCCCAAAACAATCAACTTCCCCATGGAGAATATTGAGAAAGACTGAGAAAGAGATGAATAGCATGTTTGGCAGAATACATGAGCTCTGGAGGGGTGGGGGGATAGGGGGGCCTTGGGTCCAGATTTGATAAAAAATATATAAATAAATAAATTTTAAAAAATAAATAAAATAGTGTTTCTTTATGTATCATTTTATCTCATAATTTATTGTCTAACTAGTAACATAGTTAGCAGTTTTAATTAAGTAAAATTAACTGAATACCTCAAAATTTAGCAATTGAAAACATTTTTATCACCTAGGCTATGTGGTTAGACAAGGAACACATTATAATAAGATAAATATCAGTACCAGTAGCCATAGGGAAATGCAAATTAAAACACAATATCATGTAATTGTACATCCACCCAAACAGCTGACACAATAATTTTAAAAGTAGCAATAATACCAGATGCTGGAAAACATGAAGAGAGCCTGGACTTTAATATTTGCCAATGGGAATATAAAATGGTATGGGCACAGTTCAAAACAATTTAGTAGTCTCTTATAAAACTTAACATGTACTTCCCATATGACTAAGCAATTAATATTCAATAGTGATCATAACAAATTAGTAATAGAAGCTGGAGAGATTGTTCAGCAGTCAGGAACACTGACCACTATTGTAGAGGACTAAGTTCGATTCTGAGCATCCACGTGGCACCTGACAACATCTGTAACTCCAGTTCCAGGGGAACTTTCTGACATCCTCAGGCATTGCATGATATGGGTACACTTACATACATGCAAATAATACACTCATATACATTAAAATAAAAAATGAGTTGAGTAATGAATATTCACACATACATGAGTATTAGTACCCGTCTCACCAATAACAAAAACTAGTAACAACCCAAAAGTGTTTCCAAGATAAACAAACTCTGTCATAGCTACAAAATGCAACACTTCTCTGATAAAACAACCACTGTACCCTTTCCCTGTGGTTGGGGAATTTGGACCAGAAAGGTGATTCAGCTGGTAAAAATGTTTGTCACCTGAGGTCTTGACTTTGATTCCTGGGACTCACTTGGTGGAAAGAGAGAACCAAATTTGCAAGTTGATCCCTGACCTCCACCTTCATACCATGCCACCCACGTGCCTTACACACCACAAATTAGATAAATGTAATCTAAAAAAATGAAATATTGATACATATGGCAACTCTGATGGCCTCAATATCATCATGCTATTCATCATGTTGAAGATAATAAGACAGGAGTGATAGAGAACGATTGGTATAGCAGAGCTACGTGTGTTACAAAGAAGGTCCTATTAGGAGAGAGTGCATCTAAAATGATGACATGGCTTTATATATTTGCTCTGATAGTGATTATAATAATTTATGTGATTAAAATTCCATAGAACTATAACTCATTCACAAAACCATGAAGAAGGTCATGAAATCAAAATAAGACCAATAGTCTTGCTATTGATATTATAACAATGTCAGTACTCTGACTTGATATTCAACTACACGAGGCTAAACAGGAAGATTGTATTATGTGAGACTGAGTTCCTGTTTTGACAACTTCCTGCGAATCTGTGCTATTTTTAAATAAAATGCTTAAAAACTCAGAGAAGCTATTTCTGTATAAAAGTAAATGTAAGCAGGACTAGAGGTGCAGTCTAGAGATAGCCCTAGCTTTGAACCCCAGCATGGAATAAACAAACATGTATAAACAGGCAAATAAACAAAGAAACTGAAACAGAATTCTTATTCTATGAATGAATTCAATATTATGACCATTTTGCTAATTTCTGTAATTTATGGTTTATACAATATACATAATCTTTTAGAGCAGAAACTTGAAGGAATTATATTTTATACTGAGATTACAATAACACATTTTAAAAAATGTATAACTGTAAATATTTCCTTTTAGCTCCAATGGAGCCACCTAACAATATGACGTTTCAGAAGATACCCGATGAAGTAACGAAACTTCAGCTAGCATTCCTTCCACCGTCTCAACCCAACGGAAATATCCAAGTGTACCAAGCACTGGTTTGTCGAGAAGATGACCCTACCGCTGTCCAAATTCATAACCTCAGCATCATCCAGAAAACAGACACAGCTGTCATTGCAATGCTAGAAGGACTGAAAGGTGGACATACTTACAATATCAGTGTAAGCAGCCACAGATCTAGCCATTTACCTGGTTCTCTAAGTCAGTTTATAGCCATATTTATCTCTGCATACCATATTTCCTACCTTCGTTTTTGAGATTACTCAATATGCCAGCAGAAAAAATATTTAGAAGGCAGATCTCTGTAAATTCCAGGCCAGCCTGGTCTGCATAATGAGTTCAAGGCCAGCTGTGGCTACAGGGACAGGGAGACTCTGTCTCAAAAAGAGAGAGAGAAAAAAAAGTAAAAGAACAATGTCATGTAAAGGGAATAGCTGCCTTAAAGAAAACTATGTGATAATAAATGTGTGTGATAATAAATGAAATACATGGAAACAAATTTCAAAGAAAATGGCAGAAATTACTGTTTACATATAATATATACATATATATAAATAAATTATTTTATTATTATTTTTGTATTATGCATCAGAGTTTATAAGCAGAATTATTTAGTTCAAAAAAATCACCTTCCATAAACCTATCATCCAATATAGACTTTCTGTAGATTAGCATTTAATCCACAGAACAAGTCTTTGTCATTACAAACCAGAATATTGTGTGCTGGCACATAGATATAAATAGGTAAATATACACTTCCCCTAACTTTAGCTTTTATCTTATTGATAATCTTATTGCACATTCAGTTAAGTAGATCACTTTTATGAATATCTATTAGAGGATGGGCAATAATTCGATTCTAAGTTCAAATTCTGGCATCTGTGTCTATCTGGATGACTTCTTCAAGTATATGAATCTACTTTCTTATGTGAAAAATGGGTGATAGAAATGGAAACTTCTTGTGATGCTTTTATGAGTTTTAAATATTTATAGTTATGATAAGTAGATAAATATTATTTGTCTTTTGTGAACAAGAGAAAATAGGAAATAAATTAAAGTCTAATCTATAAAGAAAAATAAAAATTCTATAATGACTTGCAAATTGCAGTGTAAAGTACCCTTAATATGTTAAGGTTCCCTAGGAAATATTTTTTTCTTTAACAGATGTGTAAGTAACTTTTATGCATAATGCTATTTTGGAAATCTTATCCAACATTTTTCACTTATTGCCTCAAATTTAAAATTGTATCATAAAGAAATAAAAAATGGAGCATCACTTTTCCTTTTAAATAGTTTCTTTTTAAAAAGTTACCAATGAAATGCACAGAGCTTCAATAAAACATTGGCTTAAAAAAAGTTACCAATGCTAGGTAAATATTTTATTTAATTATTTTTACCACATTTTTATGGGATGTGTCTCTTTCACATCTCTATCATACCATATATATTATTATAGGCTTAATCCAACAAAATAATTTACAAAGTATTAGTATTATGAAAGCTTGGGCCAGTACCCAAAATAAATTAATTCTACTGAATATAGTATGTATATCAAACTGTGTTTAATAAGTACTGCAAAACTGACCGAGTACATGGTTTTGTTTTATTTAGCCAGATGAAGGGAATGAAAAGATTCTGAGTCCTCAGCTTCCTAAACGCAAAGTTAATTAAAAGGATTCCCATTGATATAAATCACCCTCTGTACACACAAACAGCAGTGTTTTATGTGTATATGCTGCATTATGCAGGTTATAGCGTCAGATACTTTGGGGCAGGGGTGACGAAGGGCATAAAGGCCAACTTTCAGGAGGATGATTTAATACAGGAAAAAGGGGAGGCTGAGGGAATAGGATTTCATCTCGGAAGCAAAGAAAGGATCTTGAATATGGATTTAAAGCAGGCGAAAATGAGTGAGCTACAGAGAGAAGTAACAGATGTTAGAGTCCAAGAAGAGAGAGTGTCAGCACAGTGGCTTTTCTACCATGCTCCTGTGGGTTCAAATGGCAGCCACACTCTGTCCTGGGCTCTGCAGTGGCACTGTTTGGGCCACTCACATTTGCTTTCAAGATTTTGTGTTAGAATATCAATTTTAGCAAATACTTCTTTGTCAGTATTCTTCTGATATATTTAAGTGGGACCAAGAAAGCAGTCATAGGTAATGCACATACTTCGAAATTGTTTATGCCCTATTCAGTTACACTCTTATATAAGGAGAACTTGACATAGTGATAAGGTGTTGCTTTGTTTCAGGTTTATGCAATTAATAGTGCTGGTGCAGGGCCAAATGTGCAGATGAGAATAACCATGGACATTAAAGGTATGTGTGAGCTGCCTTCTGGGAAAAAAGTTGTTTGCTTAATCAGGCAATAACTGTGATTTGACTTCCATGGGAAAGCATACAAATCTTAAATTATTCCTATGCTTTGAATATGCATGTATTAACTGACAATATATGCTTATTAAAAGAATATTTGTAATATCTATATGATAATGTGGATTATTGTTAAGAAGAATACCCACCTTTTGTCTTATAATTTTGGTTTCTTTTTTTAAAAAAAATTATTTATTTATTTATTATTTTTCATGTGTATGAGTGTACTGTCTGCATGTAGGTTGGTGTACCCATGTCATACAATGCCACGAAGTCAGAAGAGGGCATCGGATTCCCCTGGAACTGGAGTTAAAGACGGCTGTTAGCCACCATATGGGTGCTGGGAATTAAACCCTGGTCTTCTGCAAGAGCAGTTGGTGCTCTTAACCCCTGAGCCCTCTCTCCAGCCCCTTCTTTTGGTTTATTGAGGCAGTGTCTCACTATGTAGTCCTATCTGGCCTAGAAATCTGTAAGTAGACCAGGCTGGCCTCCATCTGACAGAGGTCTGTGAGATCTGCCTGCCTTTGCTTCCAGAGTGCTGGGATTAAAGGCGTGAAAATTCATGCCCATCTGTTTTATGATTCTTTTGTTATGAGTGTACATTTTTCAAAGAAAAAGCCTGTTCAGCCTATCTAGTGACACTCCCTTGAAGATCAGCTCTCCCTCACTCAGCTGCCGATACTCCTTGGGTTAAAGTTGGTGCCTCCTCCTCATTTCTCCTGTTTTGTCAGATTGAGTTTGCGAGGGACTTCTGCATGCTTCCGCCGTTGTTGTAAGTTCATACGAGCAATTTCCCGGAAGCTTGCAGTCTGTTTCCTTATGGTAATGCACCACGCCTGGCTCTTAGAATCTTTCTACCTAGTATTTCTCTTTCTAAAGGAAAATGCCATTTTTTCTAAGTATTTGGAAGTTACAACAGAGCACAGGGACTGAAATTCTGTTCTTTTCTTTGGAAACTCTTGACACTGAGTTCTGGATTGGTCTCTGGAGATCCTCTGGAAAATCTCGTTAGCATGTGTAGCCTGCAGAGTGCATGTAATATTGGTTGCTACCCCACAGATTGCTTATTCTGAGAAATGAAAGTGATGATCCTAGAAAAATCATTTGGACAGTATCTGAAACTTTTAGTATTAAGAATAAAAATGATTCACTATTAGATTGGAATTACTACTTTTATCTTTTCATTAGTTACTAGTCAATATAGATGCCTCCCTATTTTTAAGCACTACTTTATTTATTTGTTTGTTTGCTTGTTTATTTATCTATTTGTTTATTTGTCTTTCTGTCTGTTTGTTTTGATAAATTCCTGGGGCTGCAAAGATAGTTCCCCAGTTAAGAGCACTTGCTGTTCCTGGAGCAGACCCAGGTTTCTCTTAGCACTCATATTGGGCGTTTCATAACCACCTGTGACTTCTTTTCAAGAGGATATGACTCCCTCTTCTGGCCTCTAAAAGTAACTGCATGCAAGTGGTGCCCACATAGACAAGCAGGCACACATACAAACACAAATTAAAGAAAAATATTCAGTATTTTGAAACATACAAACACATAAAATCTTCACAATTTTTTTCCATAAAAATGACTTCAGAAAACACCAAGTAGAAATTGAGTCCTACCGTGCTAATATTATTGCTCTGGATAGACATGTATGTATGTAGATACAGCAGAGACGCCATTTTACACTTTACCAAAACGTCCCATTTTACGTTTCACCCTTTCTCATGCCAAAATTATTCTGCTTTTAGCTCCTTCTTTACACAGGGAGAGAAGATAATGTGTGGTGGTTGTCATGGTGGTGTCCTCAAAAACCTGCTATTCTTTCATGACATGCATGGTTTTCTTCCTCCAGGAGTATTGAATTAGTAATAGTCTCATTTGACAAATAACAGAGTTGGGCAGCAGTACCCAGTAATTTTTTCCTATTAATGAAACTTGTTCCAAGTGGCCTGGTTGAAAGTTCAGAGCTGCAGCAAACTCGTGTCTGCTTCTGCTAAACCCTACTTCTCTGCTTTTCCTTCCCTGGACAGCTCTCGGACAGATGACCAGAGGCTCTTCCCACTGACACCTGCTATTTGCCTCTTCATTAGTCAAAACTCTCTCTCTCTTTCTTTTTGATGTTTATTACCTCATACATATCAATTTTCACCCAGACTTTGCTTCTCAGAATACCAAAGTAATGCATCGACTAAGAGATTTGCATTTGAATCTGATACACAAAAGAGAGTGCCAAAGACCCAAGTAAAAAGTGTTTGAGTTCAAGCCCTGATATTTTCTTTTGGCAGATTTAAGCCTGGTTTCTCATCTATTAAATGGAAATAATATTCCAAATTTTTGTGGCATTGTTGAGAGGCTTTTAAAAAGATCAAGTTGGGTTAATTAACATATTTGTGCTCCAACAAATATACACATTCTCTCTCTCTCTCTCTCTCTCTCTCTCTCTCTCTCTCTCTCACACACACACACACACACACACACACACACTCAAAGTGCTTTTTTTTTTTGTAACATAAATTCTAGTGTTTGGAATCTATTCCATAGAAATACAAAAAGGGATGGGGCTGGAGAGATGGCCTAGCGGTTAAGAGCACCGACTGCTCTTGCAGAGGACCCGGGTTCGATCCCCAGCACCCACATGGCGGCTGAGAACCGTCTGTAACTCCAGTTCCAGGGGAATCCGAGACCCTCTTCTGACCTCTGCGACATTGCACGACATGGGTGCACAACCTGCATGCAGACAGTACATTCATACACATATGAAAATAAATAATAAAAAAATAAAAAAAAAAGAAATACAAAAAGGGGAGGGCTGGAGAGATGGTTCAGTGGTTAAGAGCACTGACTGCTCTTGAATAGGACCTGGGTTCAAATCCTAGCACATACATGGCAGCTACAACTATCTGAAACTCCAACTCCAAGTAATCTGACACCCTCTTCTGACCTCCACAGCGCAACTACATACATACAGATAATATACTCATACATATAAATATAAATAAATAATTTTAAAAGCATTTAAAAAAAGAAATACAAAGGTGAACAAAGTTAATCATTCAAGATAAAGTGTTCAAAAACTATAGGAAAAGTGAATTTTCATCACTGGATAGAGGATTGCAGAAGTATTATGTAGCTGTGACATACTCCATAGTTGTTAAGACAACAGTGCAAGTAGTCACATATGCGATAAACACTATATGTGATAATTATTCTTTTTTTTTTTTTGGTGTTTTTAAGACAGGGTCTCCCTGCAGCCCCAGCTGGCCTGGAACTCACTTTGTAGAACAGGCTGTCCTTGAACTCACAGAGATCCACCTGCCTCTGCCTCCCAAGTGCTGGTATTAAAGTCATGTGCCAGCACACCTGGCTTATATGCAATAATTCTAATGTACTGTGTAGCCACACTAGAAAATTCAACAGTTAGAAGTCTAATTATATATGTTTCTAAACATTTTAGATGATAATATGAACATAAATAAAAATATTGGAAACTGTCAACCAAGGGCTTGACACGGAATAACAGCAGGAATTTATTCTATGCCTGGAATCAAAATTAATCAATTGTCCACACAATCAAAGGGAAAGAACAACTTACACCAACATATTAGTGAGATGTAAATACTGTTGAAATTTATGAATAACAGTACTTATAAACTTAGTATTTTTAAACGATGAGGAGTCACGTGCCAGTCACAGCTGTGCCCCATTATCTCAGAAAGTCTCATATCCACAAGTATATGTTCATGAGATAATAATTGGTAAATATCTGCTGTATACAAATACAACTATTTTGTTTAATATTTGTGTTTATCTCCAATTAATCTGTAAATTATCTGCATAAAATGGGAAATTGAAGCCTTTTTCTTCTGATTAGAAAAAAACACATAGTGGTATTTTTCCTATTTGTAGCTCCAGCTCGACCCAAAACCAAGCCGATCCCTATTTATGATGCCACAGGAAAACTGCTTGTGACTTCAACAACAATTACAATCAGAATGCCGATATGCTACTACAGTGATGATCATGGACCCATCAAAAATGTGCAAGTGCTTGTGGCGGAAACAGGAGGTATCATCTCGTGTCAGTTCACCTTGTGAAATTGTGGGAAGTTCAGCTCAAAATTAGCAAATAAGGCTGATTCCTGATGCAACAAAACTCAAGATTATTAATACAATGTCAATATTATCATTAATTATGGTAATCATTTATCCCAAAAAATATTTTACCAAATTGCAAAAAGGTATAGTAAAAATATACAATGTACTTATTTCACATGCTAGCTGGATTTGGGGAAGTAGAGTCTCTGCTTCTTAGGACATATGAATGAATGAGAGAAATTCTTGATTGATGGATGATGATTCATCTTCCACAACCATGGAGTCACAGGTCATGGAAGACAAGATTATCTGTCTGGCCAGATAGATACCTGAATTATCCTCATGGTACATGACATGACTGTTCTTGGCTTAGATTTACCTAATGGAATCATAAAAATTAATGTAAAAGTACTTTCCATGTTACTTGTAATAGGTGTTTTCTTTTCTTCCTGAAACTAGCTCAGCAAGATGGAAATGTGACAAAGTGGTATGACGCATATTTTAACAAAGCAAGGCCGTATTTTACAAATGAAGGTTTCCCAAATCCTCCATGTATAGATGGAAAAACAAAGTTCAGTGGCAATGAGGAAATCTATGTGATAGGCGCTGATAATGCTTGTATGATTCCTGGCAATGAAGATAAAATTTGTAATGGACCTCTTAAACCAAAAAAGCAATATTTGTAAGTATGGTTTATGTCAACCATGCATTGTGCTACAATTTTATTACTAGCAGTCATCTATCTGTCTACCCTTCTTTCACCATTCTGGGCAACACTAAACATCCATTGGCCACATATACTGGGCCTGATTGTTCAGGCACTGGGAGTAAAAAAATAAACAAGGCATGAGACATTTGTTGCACAGGCACATAGTATTATAGGAAAAGCATACAAGCCTGAAAGAAATTATGATTTGATACTTAAGGTCGACACGAAAAGTATGATATTGAAGCACATGAGTAGGTGGAGAACTTATTTCTGTAATGAGCATTCTGACTAGTGTGATTTTTACTTGTGCTGCCCTTTGAGGTACAGGTTTTCAGAAACAGTGTCTTGATATTTCAATTAATTATGATTTTCCTTTATGACACTAATACCAGTAACTCTATTTTTTATTCTATCAAATATTTGATGAGTAATTACATTACTATTTTATTAAATGGGTTAATTTTATTGTCTAATTGATAATATTATTACATATAATAAGACTATAATTTAGAAAAAAATTGCTTTAGCCTTAATTTTCCTAGTCTAATTGTTACTACTAGTTTTTTTTTTTTTTAATGCAGGGGGCTTTTGTTTCTGCCTGCTAGTTAAAACATTATTAAATTTTTTATAACTACCTTAGACTAGTATTTGAAATGTTAGAAAAAGTAGGCAGTAAAAATATAATGTTACATCATTTATTATTAAATATAATTACTTTAATTTCTAAGTTATTGCATGAACTAAACATGAAAGTTTAAAAAATGAGCCTCAAAATTTTATATGTACTCATAACTTTTTTGAATATTTGTTTCCTAGGTAGATTATTTGTAAAACAAATAAAATCAAGAGTTTGATAATGCTGGAGAATAAATAATATACTGAGAGTTATTTGTTTTACATGTTTAAATAGATATTGTGCTCTACTTTTCAAATGAGGTAAATTTCAAGTGCTTTGAGGCCTTAGAATCTCCTAGTAGTCTTTAAAATCTTTTATTAAGTTTTTGTACACTTCACAGAACCATTGTTTTTTGTTTCTTGCACTTTATTTTTTATTCAGCATTTGTACAACTAATAAAATAGTTCCCAATCAAACCTAGTCTAGAGATCTTAAGCAAGGCATACTCTCCCTTACCCAGTAGGAATCAGTCCCCAGTAGTTCTCGGTCCGGGTCTGGCCTGCCAGCTATTTGTCTTGCTCCACTCTTGTCCTTTGTCTGATTGAGTTGGCATGGGTCCTGTGATTAAACCCACCATTCCCACAAGTTCACTTGTGCAAGCTTCCAGACCCTGAATGCCTCTGCTTCCCTATGCTCTTGAAGCAGCTCTGGCTCTTACAGTTTTTCCAACCCCTCTGCCACAATGATTCCTGAGCCATGGCTGGGTGAGGTTTACTATAGGAGTCCTATCCAGGGACTTACACTCTGCAGTTTCTCATTCTTTAAAACTTGGCCAGTTGGGGGCTTTTGTGTGCATCACACTCTGTTGTATAAGGAAGGTTCACTGGTCAGAGTTGAAGAACGAATTCTTCGTTTTCTCTCTACCCCCTGTTCTGTTAGGTTCTATGAGCCTTAGGTGTAGAGGTTAAACTGTAGATGTGTCACCTAGGACTAGCCATCTCACAGATGTCTGACCTGACCAATTGTGAAATTTTGCAATTGCTTCTGTTGAAGATTCTTTGATAATTGGTATACAGTATGCTTGTCTGTAAATATAAGAATCCATATTTAGGGAACTGTTGCAGGAACTTGGGTGTATAGAGGTCAGGGGCTTCTCCAAAAACTGGGCCAGCTAGGTTACTGGTGCCCAGGGAAAGGGAGCAACTCCCCCTTCCCCCACCAAGTGAAATTGCGGAGCAAGTGTCCAAGTGGGATTACAGTACTGATTCTGGGGCACAGGGCCATAAATGAGACAGCGAACCTAACACAACTCCCGTCCCACAACACCAAGCCCTACAACCAACCTAGAGGAACTGGCTGGCAGGAAGCAGAGTGAGCATAGCATTCAGCAGGCTACTGACCTTGTTATCTACCCAGTTTTTGGAGAACCTTCAGAACAGAAAGGGAAGAATGAGATAGACCTTCCAATATAAAACCCAAAGTGAAAACCTGAAACCTAGACAAGTCAAGCCTCCATAAACAAGGAGAAAACAACACAGGCATCTGAAGGAAGCAAGCAAAGCAAGCCTTTAACACAGTAAGGAAACATTTGAGATTTACATCAGAATACAAACAAAAGAAAAAAACCCACATGCCATAAACACAATGAAAAACAAACATGGGAAAAGTGCAGAATAATTCCAGACAAAACTCTACCAACCCTATAGAAGATTCCTACAATGAGATCTCCCTGGAAGTAACCCAGGACAAGGATCTTAGAAGAACAATTATAGACATATTCAAAGAAATCAAAGAATATAAAGAACAAATCAGAAAACTAAGGGGGGAGAATGAAAAACTCAGGAAGGACCTAGAGGGAGAGAATGATAAACTTCAGAAAAAAAACTAGAGGGAAAGAATGACAAACTCCAAAAGGAAGTGGAAACACAGCAAAGATTCCATGCTGAAATGAAAAAGGAAACCAACCAGTGAAGCAAGGAGCTACAAGAAGAGATTGAGAAGCTCCAAAAAGAAGTGGAAGCACTAAAGAAATCTCAGGATGAAATGAAAAAGGAAATCGAACAATCATCCAGTCAACAGGAAAGAATGGGAAAAAGCCTCAGAACCAGAATGGAGAAAGCAGAAAAAAGAATATCAGACCAGGAAGATAACATAGAACAACTAAAATGCTCAAGTAAAGATTATGAAAAATTTAAAAACACACAAGAGTGGAACAACCAGGAAATGTGGGACACTATGAAAAGATCAAACATCCACATAATAGGGATGTAGGAAGGAGAAGAATCCCAAGACAATGGTATTGATCAGATCTTCAACAGAATAATAGATGAACATTTCCCCAAACTAAAAAAAAAAAAATGACAAACCCATACAAATACAAGAAGCACATAGAACACCAAACAGACAAGATCAAAAAAGAAACTCTCCATGTCATATCATAGTCAAAACGCTAAACACTCAAAACAAAGACAAAATACTGAAAGGCACAAGAGAAAAACAAGTGACATATAAAGGGAAACCAATCAGAATAACAGCTGGCTTTTCAGTGCATACTATGAAAGCAAGAAGAACGTGGACCAAATTATTCCCAGTACTAAAAGACTATAGATGCCAACCCAGGTTACTATACCCAGCAAAAATGTTGATTAGAGCTGAAGGAGAGAGAAAAATCTTCCATGACATAAACAAGATGAAAGATTACATGTCCAGAAAACCAACCCTTCAGAGAATACTTGAAACAATTCAAAGGACAGAGCAACTCTCTCCAAGCATTTAGAAAGAGCAATTAATAAGAACATAACTGCAGAAGTAGTAAATTAGAACAAAAATGCAAATGGATAATAAAGTGAAAGGAAGCAATACACATCTCTCAATTATAACCTGAAATATTAATGGACTAAACTTCCCAATCAAAAGACATAGATTGGGAGAATGGATTAGGAAACAGAACCCATCTATATGCTGTCAAAAAGAAACCCATCTCACTCTCAAGGATAGGCACCAACTTAAGGAGAAATGATGGAAAAAAATATTCCAAGCAAATGGTACCAAAAACAAGCAGGAGTTGCTATTTTAATAGACAAAATGGACTTCAAAGTACAAGTAATCAGAAGAGACAAAGAGAGCCTTTACAACCTTATCAAAGACACAATTAACCATGAAGATTTCACAATCATGAATATATATGCACCAAACTCTGGTGGAATGAACTTTATAAGCACAATTCTCCAGGACCTCAAGGCACAGATTAACCCCAGCACACTCATAGTAGGGAACTTCAATACTCCACTGAGTCCTTTGGACAGGTCAACCAGACAAAGAATAAACAGAGAGATATCTGAACTGAACAGTAGGATATATCAAATGGACCTCACAGACATCTATTGAATATCCCACCCAAACACCAAAGAATACACTTTCTACACAGCACGCCATGGAATATCCTCCAAAACTGACAACATACTGGGACACAGGAAAAACCTCAACAAATACAAAAAGATTGAAATAATTTCATGCATTATGTGGTCTATCAGACCACAGAACAATAAAGCTCAATAGCAGCACCAAGATAAGTCCTACTATCTACAAGAACACATGGAGACTAAACAACACACTTCTGAGTAATGAATGGGTCAAGGAAGAAATAAAGAAAGAAATAAAAGCATTCCTGGAACTAAACGAAAATGACAATATAACACAACAAACCTAAGGGATATTTTAAAAGCAGTCTTAGAGGGAAGTTTATAACTCTGGGTTCCTACATTAAAATAACAGAAAGAGCACAAATAAATGATCTAACACTGCAGCTAAAACACTTGAGAGACAACAAAAAATTATCCCTAAACTCAACAGACAAGAAGAAATAACAAAAATCAGAGCAGAAACAAATGAAATAGAAATAAAGAAAACAATACAAAAAAAAATCAATGAATCCAAAAGTTGATTCCTTGAAAGGATAAAAAAGATAGACCTCTAGCCCAGTTAACCAAAAGAAAAAAAATCCAAATCAGTAGAATTAGTGATGAAAAGGGAAACATCACAACAGACAACAAAAGGATCCAGAAAATCATATGGGAATATTTCAAAAATCTTCACTCTACTAAATTTGAAAACCTAAGAGAAATGGATGAAAATCCGAAATCATGGGACTCATGAAAGCTTAACCAAGAAGAGACTGATAGCTTAAATAGACACATAATATATGAAGAAATTGAAAATATCATTAAAAACCTCCCAACCAAAAAAACACAGGCGAAATCTCCCAAATTCCTTCTATGAAGCCAGCATCACTCTAATACCAAAACTAGGCAAAGATACAACCAAAAAAGTGAACTATGGATCCATTTCATTAATGAACATAGATGCAAAAATTCTCAACAAAATACTCGCAAATAGCATACAGACCCACATCAGAAAGATCATCCATCATGACTAAGTTATGTTCATACCAGAGATGCAGGGATGGCTCAACATACAAAAATCAGTAAATATCATAAAAGGCATTAATGGACTAAAAGTAAAAAACAAATGATCATCTCAATTGACAAATAAAAAGCCTTTGACAAAATCCAGCATCCCTTCATGCTTAAAATCCTAGAAGGAATTGGACTGGAGGGATCATTCCTTGATGTAATCAAAGCCATATACAAGAAACCAACAGCCAACATCATCCTAAATGGAGAAAAGTTAGAAGCATTCCCCTTAAATGTAAGAAGTAGACAAAGCTGCTTGCTGTAGCACTCCTCTTCAATATAGTGCTTGAAATACTTGCTAGAGCAATAAGGCAAGAAAAGGAAATTACAGGAGAACTAATTGGAATAGAGATAGTGAAGCTATCCCTTTTTGCAGATGATATGATAGTTTACCTAAGGGATGCTAAAAACTCTACCAGAAACCCCCTAGAAAACAATTAAGAGTTTCTGTGGGCTACAAAATTTAACCTAGAAAAACCAGTAGCCTTTCTTTACACCAACAGCAAGCAACTGAAGAAGGAATATAAGGAGACCTTCCCACTCACAATAGACTCAAAAACAATAACATACCTAGGAACAAACCTAACCAAAGACACCAAAGACCTCTACAACAAAAATTTTAAACCCCTGAAGGAGATTGAAGAAGACATCAGAGATGGAAAGACCTCCCATGCTCATGGATTGGAAAAAATTAATATAGTAAAAATGTCCATTCTACCCAAATTAATATGCAGATTCAATGCAATCCTAATTAAAATCCCCAGGAGTTTCTTCAAAGGCTTGGAAAAAAGTCCTTAATTTCATATGGAAAAACAATAGACTCCAAACAGCCAAAGCAACTCTGAAAGAACAATACTGGGGGAATAGCTACACCAGACATCAACCTATACTGCAAGGCTATTGTTATAAAAACAACATGGTACTGGCACAAAAACAGACATGTAGATCAATGGAACAAAATTGAAGATCCAATCATGAGCACAACCAATTTCACCCACTTCATATTTGACAAGGGAGCCAAGAAGACACAATGGGGGAAAGACAGCATCTTCAGCAAATGGTGTTGGCAAAACTGGATCACCACTTGTAAAAGAATAAAATTAAACCTCTACCTCTTGCTCTGTACAAAAACCAACTCCAAATGGATCAAAGACCTCAACGTGAAACCAGAAACTCTGAAGGTGACAGAAGAAAATATTGACAACAATCTACAAGACATAGGCATAAGAGAAGACATTCTAAATCAGACAGCAGCTGTTGAAGAAAATAAGGTCGACAATTGGCAAGTAGGACCTCATTAAACTCAAAACCTTCTGTACAACAAAAGAAACAATCAATGAGGTGAAGGGAAAACCTATAGAGTGGGAGGAAAACTTCACCAGTGATGCATTTGACAGAGCTTTAACATCTAGAATATATAAACTACTCAACAGAGAACTAAGAAAACAAATGACCTACTCAAAAGATGGAGTAAAGAGCTGAACAGAGACTTCACAAGTGAGGAAATAGAGATGGCTGGGAAAGATCTTACAAAGTGTTCAACATAACTAATAATTAAGGAAATGCACATTAAATCCAACTTAAGATATCATCTCACTCTGATAAGACTGGCTAGGCTCAAGAAAACAAAATTATACTGAATGCTGAAGAGTTTGTGCAGAAAGGGGAACACTCATCCACTGCTGGTAGGAATGTAAACTCATATAACCACTATGGAAAACAGTGTGGAGATACCTTAAAAGACTGAAAATCAGGGCTGGAGAGATGGCCTAGTGGTTAAGAGCTTTGACTGCTCTTGCAGAGGACCAGGGTTCAATCCCCAGAACCCTCATGATGGCTGAGAACCGTCTTTAACTCCAGTTCCAGGGGAATCTGATGCCTTCTTCTGACCTCTGCAGTGTTGCATGACACGGGTGCACAGACCTACATGAAGACAGTACATTCATACATGTAAAAAATAAATAAAAATTAAAAATAAAGACTGAAAATGAGCCTACCACCTGACCCAGCCATACCACTCCTGGGTATGTACCCACAAGACTCATCCTACCACAGAGATACATATACAGTCATGTTTATTGCAGCCCTCTTCACAGTAGTGAAGAGCTGGAACCAACCCAAGTGCCCATCAACCAATGAGTGGATAGGAAAAAGGTGGTACATCTGCACAATGGTGTTCTATGCAGCAGTAAAGAAAGATGACATCAGTTGCTTCAGCGACCATGGAGCTGTTCATTGCAGGGTGTGTGTGATCATCTAGCAAAAATGCCTGAGAAAAGGTGGACCCAAGACCAGCTGATGGAGGAAGAGGAGGTGGAGACCCTCGCCTTCCAGGTGAAGATTGCCCAGCTGATGTCACTGATCATTAATACTTTCTTTTTTTTTTCCAATCAATATGAAGCCTTTATTATTATATTAAGTTACCAACATTGTCTTTTGGAAACAAAGATTAGTTAATATATTCAAAGAAACACACAGGAGGATTTTACAGATTTTTTTTTCTTTTTGAGACAGGGTCTCCCTGTAGCCCAGCTGTCCTGGAAATCATTCTGTAGACCAGGCTGGCCTTGAACTCACAAAGATCCACCTGCCTCTGCCTCCCAAGTGCTAGGATTAAAGGCATGTGCCACCACGCCCGGCTTACAGCTGTTTCAACAGTTACAGAATGAATAACCAAAATCCCTTAAAAAATATCCCCAGCATGAAATGGGGAAGTAGAAGTCAAGACACACTTTTATTTTATCAGAGAAACTTGCCCTTTGATCATCAATACTTTCTATCAGAACAAAGAGATCTTTCAGCAGGAGCTCATCTCCAATTCATCAGATGTGCTGGATTAGATCTGGTATGAGAGCTTGCTGGACCCCAGCAAGCTTTGACATTGACCAAAAAGAACTCAACAAAACAAAGCTTATTTGGACCAGAAATCCTTATGACATTACTAATGAAGAGAGTTCTACAAGAGTCTGACCAACGATTGGGAAGAACACTTGGCAGTGAGGCATTTTTCAGTTGAAGGACAGTTGGAATTCTGAGTTCTTCTTTTTGTCCCAAGACATGCTCCTTTTGATCTGTTTGAAAACAGAAAGAGAAAGAACAACAGTAAGTTGTATGTACACACAGTTTTCATTATGGATAACTGTGAGGAGTCAATTCCCGAGTATATGAATTTCATTAGAGGTGTGGTAGATTCTGAGGACCCTCCTCTAAATATTTCCCATGAAATGTTGAAGCAAAGCAAAATTTTAAAAGTTATTAGAAAGAATTTGGTCAAAAATGCTTAGAACTGTTTCACTGAACTGGCAGAAGATAAAGACAACTACAAGAAGTTTTATGAACAGTTCTCAAAAAATATCAAGCTTGGAATTCATGAAGACTCTCAAAACCAGAAGAAGCTTTCAGAGCTACCTCGATATTACGCTTCTGCTTCTGGGGATGAGATGGTTTCTCTTAAGGACTATTGCACCAGAATGAAGGAAAACCAGAAACACATCTGTTTTATCACAGATGAGACCAAGGACCAAGTGGCTAACTCGGCCTTTGTGGAACTGCTCTCAAAGCATGGCTTAGAAGTGATCTATATGATTGAGCCCATTGATGAGTATTGTGTCCAGCAGCTGAAGAAATTTGAGGGCAAAACGTTAGTGTCAGTCACCAAAGAGGGCTTAGAACTTCTAGAAGATGAAGATATAAGAGAAAAAGAAACAGGAAAAAAAGACAAAGTTTGAAAACCTCTGCCAAATCATGAAAGACATCTTTGAAAAAGGTTGAAAAGGTGGTAGTGTCAAACAGATTGGTGACATCCCCATGCTGTATTGCCACAAGTATGTATGGGTGGACAGCAAATATGGAAAGAATCATGAAGGCTCAGGCCCTAAGAGACAACGCTACAATGGGTTACATGGCAGCAAAGAAATACTTGGAGATAAACCCTGACCACTCCATTATTGAGACCCTAAGGCAAAAAGCAGAGGCTGACAAGAACGACAAGTCTGTAAAAGATCTGGTCAACCTGCTCTATGAAACTGCACTCCTGGGGCTGGAGAGATGACCTAGCGGTTAAGAGCATCGACTGCTCTTGCAGAGGACCCAGCATCCACATGGTGGCCAAGAACCGTCTGAAACTCCAATTCCAGGAGAACTCCAGTTCCAGGGGAATCCGACACCCTCTTCTGACATCCGCGGCATTGCACGACACACGTGCACAAACCTGCATGCAGACAGTGCATTGATACATATACAGAAATAAATAAAATTATAAAAAAAAAGAAAAATGAAACTGCACTCCTGTCTTCTGGCTTCAGTCTGGAAGATCCCCAGACACATACTAACAGGATCTACAGAATGATCAAAGTTGGTCTTGGTATTGATGAGGATGATCCCACTGCTGACAACACCAGTGCTGCTGTAACTGAGGAAATACCACCCCTTAAAGGAGAAATATATTCTTTCTCATAATATATTTTCCAGCATTTTCATTTACTTTTGTTATCATTTTAAAAACTTGTGTGGCCAGTGTAATTACCATATATGGGTGGAAGATATGTATTCATATTCTAAAAAAAATAATGTAAAGTTATACTTCTTTTAACCTGCATGGAACTTTACTGTTAAAATGTGAATCTCTAAATGTGTTTTGGAATTAACCTATAGCTTATTTTCATAATTTTGATTTATGTGTGGAGTGTATATATGCATATTTTGGAATAACATAAAATTAAAGGGAACAAAAAAAGAGAGAGAAAAACCTATTCAAAGAACTGACCAAAACAGTAAACTCGTGCATCAAAAAGCTTATAAAAGACTGAGGAAAAGATGCAAGACAGACCTTAACATGTATGACAGAATTCATGAGCTCTGGTTGGGGGAGCGGGGCATGAGTGGTGAGCATGGATGGAGGAATGGGTCTAAATTTGATTAAGAAATGTTGTATGAAATGCGCTCAATAAAAATTAACTTAAAAAAACCTGTGTGGCATGATAACTTAAGAGGAAAATAACATTTTCTTCTACTTTCAAGTGATACTGTGATACCTTAGGCAGTAAAGTGAAGCTAGTGATGCTTTTTCTAGTTTCACCGTGGCTCATAGTGGAATGAATGTTTGTTGTAGGGCAAATGTAACCTACTCTGCTCTGAAGTGTTTAGCTGTCAAGCTGGATTCTTTAGTAGACCAAAGTCATTTGTCACTAAAGTGTTCTGAGCTATATCTTCATGTTTAAAAGAAAGTTGTTAAAATGGCTTGAGTTTCAACTTCTAGAATCTTTTTAAGGTTTCCATCCCCTGTAGTTAATTGTGCATGTACAAGTCCTAGAAGTAAGTAGGTAAGCAGAAACAACTTGATGGGAGGATTCCCCTACATGGCTTGTTTTCCAAGGAAAAGTATGAGAACAAAAGTCATAAGCTTCCCTTGGTCTTGTAATTTATCAAGGCTTGTGAATGGAAATGTAGTGTCCGAGTCACATTCTGCTTCAAAAGGTAAATACAGATGAGAAAAACAAAAAAGATTACATCATGAAATTTGCAGATAAATGGATGGAACTAGACGATATTATGTTAAGTAAAGTTACACAGTCCCAGAAAAACAATGAATGGTATCCCTTATCTGTGGATGCTAGCGCCAAGTACCTAGTTGTAAGGCAAACTGAGCAATGTTAATATTATATTCCTCATTGTCTGAAAGCAACTGTGCTCTTATATTATGAATCCCTTAACAGTTTCTAGAATTAACCTACCATTTACTTTCAGACTTTGGAATTTTGGTACATGGGTGGAGGGTATGTATGCATATTTTAGAGTAATATAAAATCAAAATAGAAAAATGTGAATCCTGAAATATGATTTGGAAGTAATATATAGTTCATTTTCAGATGACATAATTTTAGTATAGGTGAGACATATATATATGTATATATGTATACGTTGAAGTAATACAAGTTGGAGGGAACAATGACAAAAAAAGAACCGGGACAAAAAAAATCCCCGACTGAAGCAGTAAAGTTCTCCCCAAAACAATAATCCTCTGCTTTGAAAAACCTTTGGAAAGACTCAGAAAAAGATGCAAGACATGTATGAATGCATCAATTTCGGTGGGGTGGGGGGGGCATGGAAAGGGAAATCAGTCTAAATTAGATTTAGAAATGATGTATGACATATGAAAAAAGTTTAATAACAATTTAAAAAAGACCCGACATAGCTGGAGGTCTGGGTCCTCTGGCTCTTACAAAAATAAAGATCCCTATTTAGCATATGGTAAGAAATTTAATTTGTCTAGAGATATGGCACAGATAGTGTTGTATCCAGGATCTATATCTTCTCTATCCATGTGTATTTGGCTGAGTTCACTCCCATTGAGAGGGCTTTAAATCCAATTAGATAGCTGTTGATTTCCTCCTTCCCCCAGATAACAGTGCCACTACTGCACCAATAGAAGTTGTTTCCTGTGACAGTCATTATGGTTATTAGGCTTTAGGGCTGGTCTGGACCACTGATTGATGTTCTTTCTCCCTTAGCAGCTTGCATGGTATCCTCTAGAACTATGAGATCTACTCTTCAAGGAGAAGGCTTCCTGGTCAGTTCCTGCTCCATTGTTCCAAGTCTTGTATCTGAAACATATAATGTCTTTAGCAGTCGGGTCTTATCTTCTAGTTCTGTAGATAATGGAGAGATTTGGCAATAGCCTATCTTTTGGGAGTATCTTGGACCACTCTAACAACCACTCAAAGGGAGGTCCCTAGTGTTCTTTCCAAACATCCCCTGAGTATACATATGCACTAATGTTTAGACACTGTGTGTGTACTTCTCAGGGGATTTTGGAGTATCACAGTTCCCCCTGGATTCCCTAGCCCCTTGTGATACATTCATCTCTACTCCTTTTCCTCCCATCCAACCTCCCACCTCACTCCCCAGTTCCAGTGCCTTCATTATCCCCACCCTCCCCCAAATAACACCCACCTCCCACAAACTCTCCTTTCCCGAGTTCCCTCTCCCCCACACTGTGGCCCCCTGCATGTACCTCCCTCCTTCCATTCTAGCTAAATATTCCCAATTTTTCCACCTCCCCACCTGGTAACATCTGTTCCCTACTATCCCCCTCTTTAAGGTTCTTTATTTTCCTTTAATTCCATGCATTCTTTCCATTTTCCTGGCTCTTGGTGCTACATCAAGATATATACTCACATATAAGGGATTGGTACAACAATCTGAAAGTGAGGGAGAACATATGTCACTGGCTTTTCTCTGCATTACTTCACTTAATATGACACTCTCTAGTTCCATCCATTTACCTGAAAATTTCATAACTTCCTTTCTCACTGCTGAGTAGAACTCTTTTGTATAGATGTACCATATTTTCATTATCCATTCATCAGCTGAGTGACATTTAGGTTGTTTCCATTTCTTAGCAATTGTGAAGAGAGCAGCAACAAACATGGCTGTACAGGTGTCTCTATGGTAGGATGAGTCCTCTGGGTATATGCCAAGGGGTGGCATAACTAGATCATATGGGAGATTCATTTTTAGTTTTTTGATTTCTCTACACTGCTTTTTTTTTTCTCGACAGCATTTGGTGTCCTCTGTTCTCTTGATTTTAGCCAATCTGGGGTAAGATTAAATCTTAAAGTGGTTTTATTTGCATTTTTCTAATTACTAAGTATGTTGAGCAGTTTTTAAGGCATTTCTTAGCCATTTTTATTTCTTTGTTTGAGAACTCCGTTCAGGTCTATACTCCATCTTTTTATTGGGTCTGCAGCTGGTAGATTTCCTCCCACTCAGTGGGGCCTCTTGGCTTCCTTGTTTGTTTCTTTTGCTATACGGAAACTTTGTGGCTTAATGAGGTCTCACTTATTGAGTGTTGACCTTAATGCCTGTATCTTGGGCATTACTGCCTTTGTTTACTTCTAGTAGTCTCAGAGTTTCAAGTTTTACATTGAAGTCTTTGATCCGTTTCAAGTTGGCTTCCGTGCAGGGTGAAAGATAAGGGTCCAATTTCATTCTACAGGTGGAGATCCAGTTGCCACCACCATTTGTCAAAGATTATGTGGTCTTGGCACCTTTGTAATATATAAGGTGGCTGAAATACATGGTCATTATTGCCATTCTCATACTGCTATGATTTATGATACTGTCTTTCTCCAGTTCTTATACTTCCATGATTTTTGTTTTTTGTTTGTTCCATTGCTTTTGTTTGCTTAGTGTCTTTAAATCGTTTTTGGTTTTATTGTTGTTTTGCTTTGCTTTGTTTTGTTTGGAGACTGGGTCTCCTTGTAGCCACAACAGGCCTGGAACTCTCTATGGAGACCAAGTTGGTCTTATTCTCACAGAGATCCTTTCTAGTCTGCCTTCCAAGTGAAGGGGTTAAAAGCATGCACCTACAGACCCAGTTTCACCTAGCAATTTTTAAGCTTCATTCACTTCTGCACTTTTTTCTATTCCAAACTTATAAAAATGTGTAAACATAACTGGGCACATGCTAAAATTCAGAGCCATTGTTCTTAATTTGTGTACATGTGAACAAATAATATTTGTAATTTGATTCTGTAGTATTTCCAGAAGTAGTTGGGTTGTAACAGCTATTATGCTTCATATTGGTTAATTATATTAGTCACACTTTTACTGATACTAAATTACCCCATCTAGATAAATCTATGAGGGGGATGGTGTGCTTAATTTGCTTAAGATTCTAAATGCTCATGAATTTGGTCAAATTTCCTGTCACTCTCCCATCAAATTCAATGAGTCCAAGAGCAGGTTATTTATTAACTTGATACACATACACCATAAATTACTTCTGATTATAACTTAATCCTAAATTCATGTAATATAAATTCATTTTCTTGAATAAATTATACAATTTTCATAATTATTTGCTAAAGTACAGATGGGAGCAGTAATGAGATATGCAAATTGGTTTTTCTTTTTTCTTTTATAGGTTTAAATTTAGAGCCACAAATATCATGGGGCAATTTACTGACTCTGATTACTCTGACCCTGTTAAAACTTTAGGTAAGTTATATTTTGTAATTTATCAGTCATATTTTTGAATGTGCATGTGTGCGGTATGCATTCATGCATCTACACATGATCACATGTGATTGGGTGCACATGTGTGTATGCTTGGCATGCATATGTGTACACTTGCTTGTAGAGGTTGGAGGTTGACATCACGTGTCTTCCTTCATTGCTGTCCGCTCCATTATGGCAGGATCTCTTGCTGATCCCAGAGCCTCCAGATTCTTGTTGGTCTAGTTTGCCTCTGGACTGTCCTTCTGAAATCACAGACAACCACCATGACTGCTGAACTTTTAAAGTGGTTCTTCGGATCCAGACTCTGGTTCTCGAGTTTACGAAACAAGCACTTTATCTACTGATAAAGCCTTTATCCAACAGCTTAACATGTTTACATAATGGTAACATTTATTGAATATTCAGCAAATATGTTATTTGCTTAAAGTTGTTAAACTTGCATTTAAGAATATGAATATTCTTAAATGCAAGTTTATTTCAAAATTAATTAGCTTAGCTAAGAAAAATATATTTCCAATATTATTTTACTTTTGTATTTTTGAGATAAGACCTCATTGTAGAGCCTTGACTTGCCTGGAAATCTCTATGCAGACCAGGCTAGTCTTGAACTTGCAAAACACTGTCTGCCTCTGTCTCCTAAGTGCTTGGATTAAAGGTCAGAGCTGCTGCACTGTTCTTCCAATACTCTTTTAAAATAGAAAATGGAGAATGTTCCTAGTATTTACCCCTGGCTATAAGTTATGTTAAAATATTGGTTGTGTACTGAAGTTATATTGAAATTAAATAAAAAAATAATGTGTAATCTCATATGTTAAATCTAAAATGTGTAATCTCATATGTTAAAGACTGCTACATAATAAAAATCATCTTATGGTGATTTTTCCTTGAACAATTCTTCAAACTACATTTTCTTTCATCTTACATATTCATTAATTTCTTCAATCATATCAACATAAGTCAGGACTAAATATAACACAATTTAGTCAAGTGCATGTGTCTGTCATCTTAACCATTACAATAACTGTGTCCAAAATTAAATATTCTATGCTAATCGCACTTGTAATCTCTTTTCATATATTAACTGATGAACTCTATAAAATGATAATCTAATTTGGGTCAGTATTTCTTAGTGCGATTTTATTCCCCAAGAGATATATTTTTTTTTTTTGGTCTTTTGAGACAGGGTCTCCCTGTAGCACCAGCTGAACCGGAACTCACGCTGTAGACCAGGCTGGCCTTGAACTCACAAAGATCCACCTGCCTCTGCCTCCCGAGTGCTAGGATTAAAGGCGTGCGCCACCAAGTCTGGCCCCCAAGAGATATTTTACAATATTTTAGCCATTTTCTGTGGTAACCAGTGTGTAAAGGGTGGTGGTGGTGCTGAGGTTGCTGCTGCCGCTGCCACAGATGCTGTTGCTGTCGCTGTGTGCTTTGCTTCTAGTGGCATCTGCATTTCTCCAGTGCACAAGGCAGCCCACAAGTCAGTTGTGCTGAGAATATGAAACTCTAAGTTAAGTGCTAGTCTTTACTCTGATTTACAGATGAGGAAGTCAACAATCAACTTGTTTAAATCATTAAATGTTTGGACCAGGATTCCAGAATTCTCACACAGGATTCCATACTAATGAAAGGATTAAGGCTTTGATTTAAATCTTATCTCTGTGGCTTAAAGTAATAATTTAATTTCTATAATCATTTTACCTGGTTTCAAAAGTGAGAATATTTTCTTGAAAGGATTCTTAAAATGTTTAAATAGTGTGTATTACATGTAACAATATATTAAAGGTTATAGTTAGTAAGTTGCTCAATGGTTAATAGTTCTTTTGATTAATTATAATCAAAGTTTATGAAAAGCGTTTTTATTTAAGAGAAATTAATTCCCTAGAATTTTTTTCCCAGAGGATCATGAATGCTTGATTATTTGCACTAGAACTTCAAACTACCAAGTCACCTAATGTACTATTTTAAGGATTTAAGGAATCAGGTAGGTATGTGTTTGGATATTCCTTGAGAATGTGTGGATTCTGGGTTGGCTTTGATCTTGCCAATTTCTGAGAGCATCTACAAGAAATGTTAATGAGAATATTGACTGGGGAAAAGTGGACTATTCCACCATTTTGGTCAGGTACTCTCCTCAGACCGCAGAAGTATCATTGGCCATCAGGTACCCTCTGTAGCTTCTACAGAGAGAAAACTCATCATGAAGAAGTGAAATGCATAAGGTATGCTGAATACAGTAATGTCTACAGATATTTACTAAAGATATTTACATTTCTTTGGCTAAAGTGCTTAATTTTATGAAGTAATTGGCTTGATTAAATTTATCTAAGAAATTTAATAATTATAAAGCTAGCTAGTTTGACACGTGGTTTTGTAATTATGTGGACATTTTTTTTTAATTTGCTAGGTGAGTTTGTCACATCTTGATATCGCTATAGCAAAGTAAATGTTTGAAACTTAGGATTCAGAAACTATTACTGCAGCTAAACATCAACCCTGGTATATTCACTGCTGGAAGATAAAAGACACAAGAGACAGAACCCCATTGCCTTAGGGAGATAGAATTTCATAGAAAAGGGCTGAGAGGAGCTGTTCCCTGTGCTGAGGGCCCTGTGCTTTGTCTCTTATTAATTTTGTGGGTTTATGCAGAGTTACAATGGGAGGACAGATAAAGGCACCTAAATGAAAGGTAAGGTTAAGTCATCAGGGTATTATCACAAGTCAGAACGAACGCCTGAAGAAGGGGACAGTCAAGTGTCAGGAACCACGTGAAGAAGGATGTGGCTCCTTCCAGAGGGGGTGTCATCTAGGTCACATGGTGCTTCTCAGCAATGGCCTTCTCTTTATTTTCTCTGTTCACAGCCAAGGAAGAGGACTGCAAATACAAATTTCAGAAACGCACAGTTGGTTATCTGATTTTTTCCCCATGGAATCATGAGCCCTACCAACTCATTGTCCAAACACTAGACACTAATGTTTATGTGACCTAGAAGGAGAGGGGCTCTAGAACATGTCAATGATTGGAGTTTAGGATAAAGCACAGGCTCCTGTAAAGTCCAGGAATGGAGAGGCCAGTGAAACATAAACTAGACCCAGTGAGCATAGTGCCAATGAGCTGGTAATAGGTAATGAAAGGAAGGGTCCTTTGTATCTATTTCTCAAAATTCAGTGTAATATTTGTACAATAGTAGCATAAGGACAGCCTTTTAGGGTCTCTCTTAGATTGACTTTGTCCTAGAAGATAGTGTCCTATAAGGCTTAAATGGCTATAAACATAGTGACAGATGAGAGAGAAGGACATTAATAGAAGCCCATGAAGAAAAACAATATCACTCTTGGCCAAGGAACATCACAAGGAAGACAGAGGAGCTCAAGAAGAAAATAAAACTGTTTCTATCATGAGCAAAAATGGTTTCATTACTGTGAGAATGGGGGCAGGCAAAGAAATAGGGAATTGTGGTAAGACTTCTGTGCAATCAGGAGATGACAGGGTTAGAGTCATTTTTATTCTCTCAATTACTCTATGAGCTAGGATAGATGATATAATTTGTAGAGGACTGATAGAACCAGTATTCTTGGCAAGCCTACTGAAGACTTTTGTGTACATGTAATCTTATACTTCAGTAGAAGTCTATGTCCCATCAAACCTATGAAACAATGGACAGATGAGGATTACTTTAGTGGTATTTGTAGACCACAGGCAACAAGCACCCACCTCTGCTGTAAATTAAAATTTCAAGATTTCAAAGACTGAACAAGGCAGAATATGTTGCTGGTAGTTGTACTTCTCAAAATGTTACCATCTAAGATTGAAAATAAGGGCCAAAAGAAAAACAGAACTTACCATATGCTGAGTAAACAGAATGAGCTTACGGTTAGTAAAAAGGACTAGCAAAACAAAAGTGAGAAACAAAACAAAACCAAAAGCACAGAGAAAAGTTGGCACTGAGCGAAAAGTCCACAACCTGCAGGAATAAATGGGCAATGAAGTGTATACTGTTTCAACTGGAAAAAATATTTGATTTGATTCATTTTAGGTTTACTTTTATAGTTCTCATTAACATACTTCACATGAACTTTCCAAATCCTCCTAAGGCATGAGAGTTTATGGAAACTGCTTGTAGGTAATGATTTTTATAAGGTTTAGTTATTGAGATTTCTGTGATTTGAGAACCAGACATCCCTTTCCTTACCTTGTGGGGCTCGCATTAAATCAGAAAAAGATGAAATCTTAAATTCCATGGCAAAGGAGCACTCTGATCATTTTCTTAGTCAAAACACTTCTTAATTGCTATGCGAACAATGAAATTTTTTAGTGCACTTAGACTTGGAGAAAGGGAGTTGTCATGCCTTTTGAAGAAAGAGGATTACTTCATCCAAGGCTGCAGATAAGCAGAGCAAGAGTTTGTCTGGTTAACAAGGTGGTGTTAATGTGTTGGTGATCCTCACAAACTCTGCAGACAGGCATATTTAATGTACTGTTCCTATATACTGAATTTATATGACCTTGAGCTAGTTATTAAAATACTTGACAAGTCATTTAACTTCTAAAATCTTATTTATACAATGAAAATACTGACTCCTAACTTATCAATTAACTGTGAGATTAGCTCAGATTAGTGAATTGGCACATTGATATGAAATGTTTAGTAACAAAGATACCTGGCATTGCTAGAAAAAACAATCCAATTTATAAGGGATTTTAGATGCAAAATCTTGTGTTCACTGTAACTCCATAAATGCATGGAGTTAATCCTGACTCTTAAGCAAGAACTCTGAGACAGTGAGTTTTAACTACAGCAAAGGTAGAGGTAGTCCCAGTTTTCAGGTCCAGTCAGCCTGACTGCGGTAAGTTCTGTGCTGGTAACCACTGTATCTCACTGCCTGAAAACTGGTCACCATGTGCTTAAGCTGCTTCTAATCTTATTTTGGCTGGTGCTGTGTTTGGCCCCAGGAGTCCCTAGACATACTCTACCAATTTTTCTCTTGTCCAGCTGTGCATCTGACTGTGTATGTAGACCTGCACACCTCGGCGGGCACACAAACACACACACATACACAAACACAAACCAAACAGGAGTAAATTACATTTAAATTATAAAATAACTAAAGTAACTTTCTGTTAATTCCTCAAATTGTATTTGAATAGCACCACATAATAACAGTTTAATAACTAAGAAAAGAAAAATTCCCTATACTTTAATTCTAGTAACAAATACACAAAATAATATCAAAGAAGGTGACAGACATTGTACTACGAACTTGGTATCTTTATTTAACTCAAAGTTCTTATTTTTAAAAGTTCAATCCCTATGCTGAATTTAAATAATGATAATTTCAGACAGAAGATAGTGCTCATGAAAAATTCAAGTGCTTTGTAGTTAAAAGTCAGTAAACTAGAGTAATAGAATATGTTATGCAAACAAAATAATTTAATTTGACCTATCATCAATATGAAATCTAGTAAGAAAATGCTTCTGTCGTTGTTGTTCCTGAGAATTGATGTATGAAACACACAAAACACCAATAAAAAATATTTTATTTTTTTAAAAAAGAAAATGCTTGTGTATCAAGTGGGGAATTTCATATTCTAGGCCAGGATTTGGAGAAATGACGTCATTCATTCATCCCAGTGAATCAGAAAGCATGCCTAGCCGTCAGGACGTGTGGTCCTCTCCTGGTGGCACTTTGGGAATACATGTGCCTAGAGGGTTACATATTGTTTATTAATACATCATATGTCATTTCGTGTTAAAATTTCAGTTTATTTCTTATATACTTATTAAGTACCACTCTCTTGTAATGAAGAGCTCCTCCTCAGTTAGGACATTTACCAAACACTTATAAAATCGACTTCATATGAAAAAGTCAGAAAGTTCCAACTTAAAAAAAAATATTTTTATTGATTTGAGAGTTTCATACATTGAATTTTGATCATATTCAGGAATTTCCCTGATCCACCCTCATCTTCCTACCACTCCAACCTCATGTAATCTATTAGTATTTGTGTCTTTTTTTTTCTTTTTTTATTGATGCTTTGTGTATTTCATACATCATTTTCCAATTCAGTTCAGGCATATTTCCCTTTCCCTTCCCCCCATCCCACCCCACCCCATCCCAGATCATGCATTCTGCCATAACTGTCCTGCATCTTTCTCTCGGGTTTTTTTTTTTTTTTTTCATTTTTTAGCAAGAAGGGATAATTTATGAGTACAAGTATCCCCCATGTAAAACCAATTTGCAGGCTGTTGTGCCCAAACCCCCGCAGCCCCACCATCCAGCAAGGGGGGGGGTCTTGTATGTTCAATCAAGTTAATCAAATGAGTGTCCAGACTATATTGCTGTAGTTTCACCATTTACCCAAATCGCAGCCCTTACATTCTACCACGCCCCCTCTTCCGCAGATTGTTCCCTAGGCTTAGAAAAAGGGCACAGGTGGATGAGAAGCAAAACAGTCTACTTTCTCTGGAGCTGTTGTCTTGGACTCTGGTCAATTCTGGCTGTTTCCTTTCATGGGCTGACAGTTTGTCCAGGAATAACATTTCGATCCTACTAAAAGTTACTGAGACCACGCATGCAAGTGTACAGATGGCCTCTGGAATACCAGAGAGTGTTACCAAAGGCCACTAAACCAATAAAGTATTTGTTTCTTTTAAAGCCTTTTGAGTCTAGTCTGTCTTTCCCAAGTACTCTTGTGTGTCAGTCTAACCCTCAGAGTCTGTATGTTGTTTTCAGTATCTTATTTTCAGTTGTGAGTCTCTGTGTTAACTGCAATCTGTTGCAAGAAGAACCTTCTGTGGTGAGAGTTGAGAGATGCACTAATCTGTGGATATAGCAATGTCACTATGAGTCAGTTTAGTGACTTGTCTAACTACAGGTTCTTGCCCTGATAACAGTGTCAGATACGGAGTCCCTCTTATGAAATGGACCTTAAATCCAATTAGAAAGTGGTTGGTTACTCACGTAACATTGAAGCCACTGTTGCAAAAGTAGGCTCATCTTCCCATGCCAATTATTGAAGTTCACAGTTCAGAGCTGGGTAATGTTGTTGATTACCTTTGTCTGTCAGTGAAATGTACAGTGTCTTCTAGCACTATAAAAGCTAGCCAACAGAGATTTAGCTTCAAAGCCAGTACTTTAAAAGTAGTGTCTTTAGCGACAGAGTCTTACTGTCAAATTCTGGTGGGAAACTAAGGGAACTGGCAATAGCCAGTATTGTTTGAAGATCTAGGGAATCTCTCTTTTTAACAACTCTAATAAAAAGGAGTCCATTCCTGGAATTGAGATTTTCATTTGCTAGCCTGTGATCTCTGTTAGAGCCATTGAACCTGTTATAGAGTAACTACATTTAACTCTTTATTATAGTGCATATGTAGATATTGAGTGAGACTTCATTTTTATAATGCTTTTATTGATATTTTGTGTATTTCAGACATCACTTCTCAGTTCAATTTAGACATATCCCCCTTTCCCTTCCCCCACCCCACCTCTAGTAAGTTTCCAAATGAGGTTTTGGAAATGTCTTTAGTAGTAGTTATCCCTCATCTTTCTCCACTCCTTTGTCTTGTCCTCCCATTCCTCACCCCATTAAAGCCATCCAATCCCTTTCACTTATATCGCGGCATTCTGCCTCTCCTCCTAGCAGCCAACCCTCATGGATTCTAGTTAATTTTCTGATCTCTAAGGATTTTTCAACTGAAACATCCCTCTCTAAGACTAAAAGCTAGCCTCCACTTATGAGAGAGAACATGTGATATTTGTCTTTCTGGGTCTGGGTTGCCTCAATGAGGATGATTGTTTCCAGTCTTATCCATTTACATGAGAATGTCATAATATTTTCCTTAAGGGCTGAAAATGATACATTGTGTGAATATCACACTTTCACTATCCATTCTTTAGTTGGTGGACATTTAGGTTGTCCCCGTGGTTTGACTCTTACGGATATGGGAGCAATGAACATAGATGAACAGGTATCTCTATAGTAGATACAAGAGTGGTAGGGCTAGTTCATGCAGGAGATCCATTCATAGCTTTTGTGGAAGCTTCATACTGATTTCTGCAACACCTATACCAGTTCGCACTTTGACCAGCTCTGTATCAGTGTTCCACTTTCCCCAGATTTTCACCAGCATTTGTCATTTTTTGATTTTTGGATCATAGTCATTTGATTGGCGTAGAAATCTCAAAGCTTTAATTTATATTTCCCTGATGACTAAAGATGCTAAACATTTAAAAAATAATTGCTCATCCATTTGTGTTCATCATTTGAAAATCTCTCTTTAGTTTCTTGCCCCAAATTTAAACTGTTTTTTGGTGATTGTTGTTATTGTAAGCTCGAATAAACTCTTCCTTTTATAATAATAATAATAATAATAATAATAATAATAATAATAATAAAATTTTTAGTCCTTTGTATATTCTACATAATAGCCCTTGCCAGGTATAAATCTGGCTGTTTTTTTTTTTTTTTCTCATTCTATAGGAGGCTCTTGACTCCATTGATGCCCTTTGCTGTACCAAAGGTTTTTAGTTTCATGAGGTTCTATTTGTCAATTATTTGCAACATTTTAAGTTCAAAATCATTTCCCTTTTATTAAAGTCTAAGTGACCATTACATGGTTTGATATGCAAAGGAAATTTTGTTCAAATAAAATATTTCCAGGTGACAGTCTTAATCAAGTAGCAGCAGTGATAAATCTGTAGAAAGCCCATCAAGGGGAGCTTACAAGGTGAGTCTTCCCTCTGTCGAGGCCCAGTTCCTCTGGTGTATGTGGAGATCCTCTGCTCATTTAGAGTTGGTCTATGTTTCTGGATAAAACAGGGGTAGATTTCTTTATGAGTCTCTTCTTTGTCCTTTATGACCTCTAGAATTGGAACAACACTGGCAAAATTATTTAATCATCTGCATGCCATCAGTGATTTGGGGCTCAGGAACCAGATCATTGGCAACAATCTTTATGCAATTCCCAGGCACCTATGTCATCCACAGAGCATCAGACTCCTCATTTGTCTCCTATGACACATGAGAATAGTACCGGTAGTGGTGGTGGTGCTCTGGGTAGAGGCAGGGTACGTGAAGTCTTAGGGCACCTTGGCTACAGTGCAGTGATGGAGGGTAGGCAACCAAGGTGCAGCAGGCTGCCTGAGGCTGGAGAGAATTGTTGCAACATTTAACTATACGTGTTTAGGGAAAGAAAAATGTCAAATTATAGCCAGCACTTTCAAATAAGTTCTTGTTTATTTTCATTTCTTTTATTGGCTAATATTAAAGATCATGGGTGTTTATATACAGATTCTGTTTAAATTAATGTTTTTATTTATTAACGTGCTTAAATCATTCACCAGTAGAGCACCTTCGAGAAGATATTTTGCTTATTTCATTCCACTTCTGTTTATTAGTTTTCTTTCTGCTACCATTATATGTTTTGGGCTTTTGTTTTTCTTTAGTCTTCCACATTGATTGAATCTCCAAGAGACTGTAGTTTCACTTATATATAATATATATTGGATATAGAGACAATGGGATTTTCTTGCAAAAGTTCCAAGTAGCTTGTCAAAGAAAGAGAGTCAGATGTGTCTAAGGTTTTATTGTCCAGAGCATCTAGCATAATGGAGTTTCCTTCAATGGAGAATGACGTTGAAAAAAGAGAAAATGTGTGAGCATATCTTTGGTTATAATGCTTTTGAAATTTCAGTTGTAAGTCTAAATAAAGATGCCTAGAAGGTAACTAGATATAGAATTCTGGAATTTAGCAATCAAAATGAAGTAATAATTATCTTGTAAATAAAATTAAAACTATGAGGCTAGAAAGCTCACAGAGAGAGGGTGTTTAGACAGGAAAAAAATAAGGACTAACTTCCACAGTTAAAGGACCAAGAGGAGGAGGAGGAGGAGGAGGAGGAGGAGGAGAAAGAAGGTGAGGAGGAAGAGAAAGAAGGTGAGGAGGAGAAAAATGAAGGATCAAAAGAAGAAAATAAAGAAAAGAAAAAATGAAAGGAGAAAAAGAAGGTGGTGGAGAAGAATAATAATAAGAAGAACAAGAAGAAAATTTATCTCTTTTACTAGTACTCTTAAATAATGTGCCAAGAAACAGTCTATGTAGTTTGAGAGCCATTAAGAATGCCATGATAGTGTCTAATGATCATGCTTTTCTCTTCCCAGGTGAAGGGCTTTCAGAGAGAACTGTAGAGATCATCCTTTCAGTCACTTTGTGTATCCTTTCAATAATCCTTCTTGGAACAGCTATTTTTGCATTTGCAAGGTAAGTTTTATTTGTACCTACATCCTCAGTATGCTTTATGGGCTTTATATTAGCCATACTCCAATAAAGAAAAACAGAATCCATGGCAGTTCTACAAATATGAACCATTATTTTTTATTTTTCTTACATTGACATAAATACCCCAACATATCTGTAATATACTTATGTTTGTTTTTTGGGGGGGGGGTTGAGACAGGGTATTTCTGTAGCCCCAGCTCTCTTAGAACTTGCTATGTATTCCAGGCTAGCTTGGAACTTCCAGAGATTTGCCTCCCTCTGCTTCCCAAGGGCTGGTATTAAAGGAATGTGCCACCATCCCAGTTGAAGAATATGTACATTATGCATTGACCTAATCTAGTCTTTAATAAGTAAACCCTGCTATTTGAATAGGACAAATTTAAATAGGACAGATAGAAGGAAAAGAGATCCCAGAGGTGTAAAAATTGCAACAAAACAGCTATTCTGTATAAAATAAAGGGGAGGAAAAGGCCAGAGGAGGTCTTTGCCCAAAGCTCTCAATGAACAACTACTACAAACATGTGCAGCCATTTGTCTATCAATGGCAAACAAACATGACAGAGAGAAGGCAGCTGTTTCTTAGAAGCTACCCATCCCTTTTAGAGGGTGGGCAGGGTAGAAATGGTTGTAGCAGTAACTCTTCTACAGGACACTTTGGATGAGATGGAGTTTCGTAGAATCACTAGTCAGTGAAATGGCAGGGGGACCACTTCAGAGGCAGTGAGAGCTCCCCAGATGGGCTGCTCGACTCCTTCTAGGAATATTAAAAATTCACTATCAGAGCCCAGAAGGATAGCAACTCCCTACCCCTGTTTTTTATGGGATCACTGTAGTATCTTTCTGGACAAACCACACTGTTCTCCCAGACAGGTAAAGAGAAGTGTGATAGAAGCCCACTCCATTATCACAGAGCAGGACAAAAGGTGGTAGATTTGTAGTGTGGTGACAATAAGTTAATAAAAGAGAAAATGAAAGTTCCAGACCTACATACATGTTTTTTGAATGTCATACAAATCAGATAGTTTTAATTTAAAATGCTTCAATCAGGTATAAATCTTACAGAGCTCATTGTTATAGTAAGGACAACAATTACTGAAGGTTAAGTTGCTTTTCATGTGATTTTTTTTTGTACTTTCTTTATCAACCTTATACTTACCTTTCCTAGCGTCTCTTCTCATTCTCAGCCCTCTCGTTCATTTATAAAATCTCAGGGGAAATCTTTCTAATGAACCCCTAAAATTTAGTTTCATCAGATAAAGTCCTAAAATACAAGGATATTGCATTCAAGAAAATAACCACACTATTGGTTTTAAATTACTCTATAGACTTTATTTTTAATTAAAAATTGTCAGTGTTTCAAATATACAACCTATTTCATTCTGACTCTATATTTTTGTTTTGTTTGCTTGTTTGAGTCAAGTTCTCCCTGTAGCCCCAGATGGCCTGGAATTAGCAATATAAATAAGGCTAGCCTTGATCTCACAGAGATCCATCTGCCTCTACTCTTGGGTTCTGGGATCAAGGTATGCACTATCATGCCTGGCCTAAATCTATATTTTAAGTAGGAGTGTTGGTGAATGATTTGAAAGTCTCTTTTAAAAAATATTATATTTAATTTTATATTTGTTATATATGAGTTTATTGCCTGCATATATGTAACTGCACTCAGCTCATGTAATGCCCATGGAGGTTAGAAGAGAGACCAGATCCCGTGGAACCAGAGCTACCTACGGTTGTTACCTGCCACTTGAGTGCTGGGAACTGGACCTGGGTCTTCTACATGAGCAACCATGCTCTTAACTACTGAGACATCTCTCAAACCCCTTCAAAGTCTCTTTACAAAAAGCATTTTCCATATAGTACATACAGCTATAGACTCAGCCAGAGCACAGTAAGAGAAAGTCATTATCCAGGCAATTAGAAAGCATATTGTATACGTTGTGGCCCTTGTCAGCTAAACGTATACATCTCTAGTATTCAAATTGTTTGCCCTAAATTGCTCTTGACTTCTCGTTTTCTTACAGGGTAAATTCTTTATAGGGGCAGAAAGGGTCTTTATTCCATGCACATTCTATATACACTTCTTTCGGTCAAAGGAGTCTATTGTCATGGGAGTATCATTGCTTAGCTTTGTAACTGTGCTTTTGTTCAATCTGTCTGTGATGTGCTTTCTTCTTCTGGTCTTGTAACTTCTCCATGATCTCTAAATACTAATAAATGTAATAACTTATCAACATATTATACCTAACCAGATATTGTTTGATACGTTTAATTTGAATGATTTTTCACTTTTTATGCTTTCTGCACATTTTGAACACATATTTCAATTATATAGTAGTGTCTTGGAGAACAAGGACCATATTTTATGCTTTCTACATAATTCCCAATATCAATATTTGTTATAAAAAATCTGTGAAATTCAAGTGAATGACACAATAGCTAAATACTGCATTGTAATATATTTTTCTGGGCAATATATTTTTCTATATCATAGCAAAATAAAGGTAAAAGATAAAAAGATTTTGGTTTGGGGCTGGAGAGATAGCCTAGCGGTTAAGAGCACCGACGCTCTTGCAGAGGACCCGGGTTCGATCCCCAGCACCCACATGGTGGCTAAGAACCGTGTGTAACTCCAATTCCAGGAGAACTCCAGTTCCAGGGGAATCTGAGACCCTCTTCTGACCTCCGTGGCATTGCACGACACGGGTGCACAGACCTGCATGCAAACAATACATTCATACACATACAAAAATAAATAATAAAAAATAAAAAAATAAAAAAATAAATAAACATTTAAAAAAAAAGATTTTGGTTTGGTTTTCAGAGTCATATGACTCAATTTTCTTTGTTTTATTTTTTTAATTTTTATGTGTATACTTATACATGTTGCCTGCATATATGAAAGTGCACCCTTGCCATGCAATGCTCCTGAAAGTCAGAAGATGGTGTTGGGTGCCTTGAAACTGGAGTTACGAATGACTGTTACCTACCATGTGGTTGCTGGGAACTGAACCTGGGTCCTCTGTAAATGAACCCATTTTCTTAACCACTGAGCCGTCTCTCCAGCTTACATGGCTCAATTTTGAACCAATGTTTCCTGACTGTGTTTAATATTTTCATAAAAATTAAATGAGACAGGCTGGAGAGATGGCCTAGCGGTTAAGACCTCCGACCGCTCTTGCAGAGGACCCGGGTTCGATTCCCAGCACCCACATGGCGGCTGAGAACCGTCTGTAACTCCAATTCCAGGAGAACTCCAGTAAAAATGTTTCATTATTCAAAAACAGGGGTCATGGTAGCACAAGTCTTTAATCCCAGCACTCAGGAGGCAGAGGCACATGGATCTCTGTGAGATTGAGGCCTGGTGTATATAGGGAGTTTCAGGTCAGCTGGGACTAGAGGAAGACCCTCTCTGAAAATAAAACAAAACTGCATTCAAGGCCAGCCTGGTCTACAAAGTGAGTTCCAGGACAGCTGGGGCTACAGGGAGACCCTGTCTCGAAAAGACAAAAAAAAAAAAAAAAAAAGTTTTCATTATACAAAGACAAATTAGGAGAACTAGACCATTTCATTTTATTTTCCTGTTTTGACTCATTGGAGAGAGGAGCAGCTAGAAGGGGAAGAGTTGTATCACATCCTTAGTGTAACTGTGAGTCGGTCAGCCCTTGAGTGACTGAAACTGTCAGTATAATAGATACTGTGGAATTAAGGCAGGAACAAATTTATTAGCTATAAAAATAACACATTCCGAGTCACGATTTCAACAAAAAAGTTATTCGACCAATGGCTTTACTTACAAAAGAAAAAAAAAAAAAAAACAATCCTAATCTTCGGTGTTTCTATAGTTCCTATCTTGCCTTACTCTCTCCTTTCAGAATTAGACAGAAGCAGAAAGAAGGTGGTACATACTCTCCCCGAGATGCAGAAATTATTGACACTAAATTCAAGCTGGATCAGCTCATCACAGTGGCAGACCTGGAACTGAAAGACGAGAGATTAACGCGGTGAGCACACTCCTCTGGTCCAGCAGTGGTCCAGAGGGCCTGAAGCCATGACCCTACCCTGACCTATGCTTGTTGGAAGTGTTTGTGGGGCTCCAATTTACACAGGTCACAGAGATCCTCTTTCAAAGGGTGACCTCCTTCTTCTACACAATTCTCACTGGTGTACAGAGACTCACTTAATCTTCTTAATATTTTGAGTTCACTATGAACCTGGGACTATAATACTGAAGCAAGACTTTTTTTCCCTGAGACAAATATTTTTACACATTAAACCAACATTTTGTTTCACAATTCTTTTCGTGTGACAGATTTTCAAAATTGGATTTTTCTAGAAGTCTCCACAAATATTTATAAGTTTAATTTAATAATATTTCGAACAACTTGATATTATTTATAACATTTGAGTGTTTTTCTTGTAGCCCCTTATTTGACTAGAAACTATATGAAAGTCTAAATTGTATGATATTTTTATTCTTAAAAAATTATTTAGAATTTAAAAGCTAAATGTAAAGTAAAAATTATTACTTTTAGAATGTGTATACTAAACAAGTGACACTATTGGAAATAGTAAATTTCTTAATTAAAAAAATATAATTATAATAATGCTTTTTGTTGTTGTTTTGCTTGAATTTTATTTAATGTATGCATGCATTGCCTGCATGTGTAAAATTACACTGATGTATTGCAATGCCTGTGGAAGACAGGAGAGGGCATTGGCTCCTCTGGAACTGGAGTTTGGACTGTTGTTAGCTGCCATGTGGGAGTTGGGATCTGAACCTGGGTCTTCTGCAAGAATAGGAGAGCTTTTACCTGATGAGCCATCTCTCCAGCCTCCAATTATATATCTTTTAGAAAGCATTTTATATTATTCAAAATGACACTTTGAAAACTTAAGATAATTCATCAAATTCATAATAAAAACCATAATCAGACTGTCTTGAAGTTACATTTTTATAAGACCCAACAGTATAGACATATATAATGTTTATAAACACAAGATATTTGCAAAGCACTTACACAGCCCTCTTGACATTTTTAGAGTTATAATTAATTTTTAAAACATAGGATTAAAATCTTGAACCCCTAGAAGAATTAATCATTTGTGATTTCAACTTATCAAACTTGACTTCAGCTAACTGATTTTGCAGTGTATTTCTGTCTTGTGTTTTTAATATTTACTGAAGAGGATGGTCCTAACAAATTAACATTCAAAAAGGAAAATTACACAGTATAAGTACATGGTAAACAAGTTTGATCTGAAGAGCTGCTTTTTAACATTTAGATATTGATCTGTTTGCATATATTCTAATAGAGTCTGTCTCATCCACTAATGAATGGTGTGGTAAAAGACTTATGTGTATGAAGATTGTATAGTACCTAGGACACAGTTTTTTACTTAAGAAAACTATATATAAGATTCCCAGCTCAGCCTCACAAAGTAAACTAGAGCATTAGCTTATGCCCTGCTCTCTGTGTGTCATGATATGTAGTAAGTTTCATCTCTTCCCCTATGGACCAATTGGATCTCAGTGGTTACCCTCTTACTCTCCAGCTACACCCTCTTCTCATTTTTGTGAAAACAAATAAGGGATAACCCCAAATCTCTCAGTGAATGGATTTGACATCCTCGAACAATTTAATGGAATCTTCAGAGAGTTCACAGCAATTCTCTATGACCATTTATTTTTTTTCTTAAGAAAATTTTATTAAACTCTCAAAAGTCCTTAGTAAGCACATTCTAGAAATTCAATATGATAAAGAGAGGACATATTCAACATGAAGGAGAGTATTCATCAGGGATACTGTTCCAGACAGCAGAACTTCTGGATGACTTTGTCTATCTTTGACTCCTTACTTATTTTCCTTACTTATTCATTAAAAGCTATATAAGTTAAAAATATTTTGAGTATATATTATTTTTACCATCACAGAAAATCATTGTATATTACTTTTTAAAGTAGAAATTTTGAAAATATTCACGTCCATTCTTTTGTTTTCTCGTTTGTTTGTTATGGTTCTGGAGTGATTTTGAACATAAAAGTGTATTGTTTGTACTAACAATGGTGCATATGAACATGTTTTGTCAGATTTGTTACAGAACTTCAGTAAAAGAACAATTAAATGCTTTGAAAATTAACTCTTCATTATAGGGATAAATGATATAATTTCACATATTTACTGTTAGTAAATTTGCTAGTGTGTTAGACAGGACTAGAAAATTAATAGCTAAAAGTAATTAGTGTAATGATGCATTCTCCTGGATTATAGTTTTTCAATAGAACTCTAAAATCCTTTCCAGTTTTTGAGGTAAAGATCTAAATCCATTCAAAGAGATAGAAGGTGGATTATGAGAATGAAGAGTCAAGGACTCAATCTCTCTTCCTAAATTGATGGAAAATTTACATCAAATATCTGTTATCGGCAAGAAAACTTCATTTCCTTTAAACCTACCAATTAACACGTGTGCTTTCTACTAGATCTTAGGCATATCCTCTTCTTTTTTATTTTTTAATTTTTTAATTTATTTAATAATTTTTAATAATTTTATTTATTTCTATATGTCTATGAATGTACTGCCTGCATGCAAGTTTGTGTACCCATGTCGTGCAATGCCGCGGAGGTCAGAAAAGGGTGTTGGATTCCCCTGGAATTGGAGTTCTCCTGGAATTGGAGTTTCAGACAGTTCTCGGCCGCCATGTGGGTGCTGGGGATCGAACCCGGTCCTCTGCAAGAGCAGGGTCGGCGCTCTTAACCGCTAGGCCATCTCTCCAGTCCCAGGCATATCCTCTTCTAAGCTGCCAGATTTTTCATGTTAAAGTGACTTGCAACTACCCTTCACGCTGTCTTCACCTATCATAAAGAGAAAATATTAGAGTATGCCTAATCAGTAACTGCAATATTAATTTTCAGGAGTTAGCTGACTGACTAAAATATTTGGGGTTCTATTCCACACTCATGAAATTGGGCTTTTTCAGCTGATAATCAAAATAACCTTTTTTTGTGTCTGCTGTGATACACAGCCATTTAGTCCGTTGAGGTGAGAAAGATGTCTAGGAGGACTTCCTGCAAGATTAGTAAGCGTGGGGTAGGCAAGACATGGACCTTTGTCTTTATGACCACAAGTGACCCTGTGAGATGTCTTCACCTAGTTTAATTGCTGTACTAATTTTATTCTTAGTGGGTTACAACATGGAAAATTGAATGACCCAACACAATTTTCCCATTTGTTATTTATATTTTTCATTATCATTTTCTTCTACATTTATATTAGAGAAGCTTTGTTTTCTGTGGTAGCTAGATCTGAAAAAAAGTGAAACAACACTAATCAATGTTACTTCGCTAAAATTCAGCTGACATTAGTTCTCTGTTTCTTTTTATCCAAATGTTGTATACCATTACATACAATAATCCTGCCTAGTTTTGTTTAAGTGACTATAATGACACATTATGTTAGGTCTCAAGAACCAATTTAGTAATCACTAACACAATTGTGTTCTCAAAATGTAACAGACAATTCAATGACTGGCAAAGTTATTTTAAATTTTTTTTAATTAATTTTATTTATTTCTGTATGTGTATGAATGTACTGTCTGCATGCAAGACTGTGTACCCGTGTCGCGCAATGCCGCGGAGGTCAGAAGAGGGTGTCGGATTTGCCTGGAACTGGAGTTCTCCTGGAATTGGAGTTTCAGACGGTTCTCAGCCGCCATGTGGGTGCTGGGGATCGAACCCGGGTCCTCTGCAAGAGTGGTCGGCGCTCTTAACCGCTAGGCCATCTCTCCAGCCTGGCAAAGTTATTTTAAAAGAACTGTTCTCTTCAATAATATTTTTATTTTTCAATGTCTTTAGAAATATGCATGTCGAATTTTTAAAATGTGTGCTTAATATGTGTTCACAAAGTTACTATCTAAAAGAATCATATAACCAGGCTTGTTATTTAGTCCTGTAATCTCACTTACTTGAGAGACTGAGACAAGAAGATTGCAAGCTTAAGGGTGCTCGCATATAGAACAGGTTTAAGGACTATTTGTACAATGTAGTGAGGTCTTGGCTTGAAATGAAAATTCAAAAAACAAAAGAGCACTGAGATACAGCTGAGCGTAGAGGGATTTCATTTACTGTGGCCATAGGCTCAATCCACAGCTATGAAAAATATTAATAATAATTTAATAAGCAATAAAATTGTGTAAAATGCTTTGTAAACTACAAGTCAAAATTTATATGATATTGTTATTTTGCATTTGTAAAAATTAAGCTCTACTCCATTCTTGCTTCACACGTGGAAGCTGATAACACCTTAGTTGCTGCTGTTCATCAGCAACTACTGCGTTAAGCACTGCATGTGATGACACACTTAACTTTCAGTCCTTTGTATTAGATGCTCATGTCTCTATTTTCCAGATGAGAAAAAAAAAGATGCTTATAGAATCTACATGTCTCTGTAGGGAGATAATAACTAATAGATACTCAGGTGGGTCTGAATCTGGGTTTTCAGGAGATGCAAATATCTTTATGTGTATATTTCATTTAACTATGAGACAAAACACAGGTAATCAAAATAACCTCAAAATGGATAAAGACTGATGGTACTTTTCCTCAAAATATTTCTATATTGAGGAATGATTCAAGGAATATATATAATTATATATATATATATATTATATAATATATAAGTATATATATGGGGAAGTTTCAGTAATTTAGTAATAAAGTTCTAGAAACTGGGAAATGGAAGTACAATTTTATTTTGACTTTAATAAGAATGCAGTGTCTTTAACTGACATAAGAAACTATATGTAATAGTTTGCATTTAAATTGTCATCTTTTTTTTTTTGATAGAACCTGGTCATTAATTCTGTCCTAAGTTGAAACTATCATTGTAAGCAATAGCAGAAATAGGTGATACAAATTTAATACAATATTGAATACAATTCAAAAAATATTGACTACAACTCAATATTCTTGCAAGTAGAATAAAGTTTAAGATCCAATTCTCATGTTCCTTTAGCAGTAAATAGAAAATAATGTGGTGTTTTACACTAAATAAATAATGAATCTTTACTTCCAGATATTCTTCATTTTTCTTTAGACGCAAGGAGATTTTTGTCATCCAGTAAGTTATGTGGTAATGCAGAATTCTGCTGTGATTATCTTAGTCTGGTCAGATGGTGTGCTATATATTTTAAAATATGCCATTGAGCATTTTCGCTGCTTAATATGCTATTCTTTACAAAACTTAAAAAAAGAAAATGCTTTCTCCTTGCAATGTTTCTTCTGCAAGATTGCATGTTGTTGATATAGTAAAATTCATCTTCTCAAAATGCACATTGGCTTATAATGTGCATGTCATGAGAGTGTGTCGTGTTCCTTTGTTGTGATGGTTTTGATTATAAATCAAGTTGTCATATAGATTTCTTCACAGGCTTCTGCATTCTACTACACCTATGATACAAGAGTTGAATTCTCCATCTGACAATGGAGAATATTTCATACAGCTTCTTTCTTCAAATATAGGTGGTAATCTGTAAGCACCAAGCAATGGCCCTTCCTGTTCTGTGTTTCCCAAGTCTTTCGTCCATTGGACTTTAATTTGTGTACTGTGGGTAGTCAGCAGTGTGTGCTTCCAGGATCTCCCCTAATACTCAGTAATCCCATTTGTGTCCAGGCAAAAGCATAGCACAGCAGAACTGTTAATAATAATAGTAAGAGTAGCAGGGCTGGCTAGCAACGGATTTAACCGTTCAGGTAAAGGGTATGTATAGAAGCAGATAATGAAAATGAATTTGATTTCAAGATCACAAATCAATGAAGGAGTAATTAGTAACCAAGAACCATAAATAGTACTCACTAGGATCACAATAGAGGCTAGGCTTGTTTCTACACTCAGCACGCTTGACATTTTAGAATCATAACTCACTCTATTTTCTGTTAGCTTAACTGATTAGCATATTCTCATAGACTGAAATATATTTTTCAGATAATTTTCTTGATGACATATTATTTATCAATACATGATGCTCTTGGGCTAAAGATTTTATTGACCACATCTCTCATAAAATATCTATTTATGACCAGCATTCATGATTGACCTTGGAGCATTGGTGACTCAGAATGCACTTGTTGTTTGAGTAGTCCAGTGAATATTTCTCTTCATCATCATAAAATAGAATGATTTTATTGTTGTTTTTTTCCTTTGTGAAATTAGTTCGTCCAAAAAATACACCTCCCTATTTATAAAACTCTCACCGAATCTCTCACCAAATTTTATTTCCCAGAATCTGTGCTTAGTGTTCTGCTCAGAATATACTCTGCTTTTGAAGAAGTTGAAGTTAATATTTTGGGTAAATTTGAACTTCCTTAGAACTCCTTCCCATCCCTACCAGATACTAATGTGTATCAGAGCTTCTTCCTAATCTAGTCCTCCAGGAGGCTTCCTAAACTCTACAAGAGGGCCTTCACTCTCTACCTGAAGCCCACACTGGCAGTCCTTCCGAGAGATTTCTGATAGATCCTTTGAAGCCTTCTGTTTCCTCCTCATTATGTCTGCAGTGAAAAAAGTCGCCCACCTCTTCACACAGCTGTCCCCAGTCCTCATTAGTCACTGCTTCTGCCAAGTCTCTCATGAGATAAGCAATCTGTGCCCATGGTCAGTGAACTAAAACATCTGTGAAGAATTTGTTTTTAAATGTGCTCACTTGGAGAAATTTGTAATAAAGAAAATTGATGTGGATACACTGGGACTCACGTGGCTCTACTAATTGCCATTAGTAAGAATGCTGCATTCCTATCTCATCTAAAATCTATTCACCTTTCCCGAATGAAAGAAATCTCAGCGGGTCATAGACAGATCAGTGATTCTCATTGTGTATTCCTTTTGAAATGATATTTTGAGTCAATGTTAAAAGCTACTGGCTAAAATGTTTTTAACTTACATTGAGGATCACAGAACAATTATTGGTACATTGGGAAAGGAATGGAAAAGAATTTGAAGGAGCACTCTTTGGGCATATGTGTGTGTATCATACATGAATGTAGTATTTCATTATTTTCATTGCTCACAGTCCCTCTCAGTCTCCCCCTACTTCCTCTCAATTTCTTTTCCTCTTCATTCATTATTATTGTTAAATATCACATAATGCACAGAGTCATTTGAGTGGTGCTGTGCATGGGTTTGGGGCTGACTATGTGTGATGAGTTAAACTCTCAGGGAGCTAGTCCCTGGATAAAACTGATTCTCCCAGCCTCAATATCCATCGATTCCCTGTGGCTCTTCATCTAGAGGTGGAACCCTGTGAAAGACCCCCATCCACCTTGATATATCACCTTGTTTTCTTGATATATGCAGATCTTGTTAGACTACCATACTATGGAGCTTTCATTGGTGAAGCTTTGTACCATTCCTAGAATGCCCTAAGTAACAGCAAAGTGCTTTGTTCCTCTGGTTCTTCCATTGTTTGTGTCCCTCCTTCCACCATGTTCGCTGAACCTTAGCTATAGATTTGGCATGGTAGATGTGCCACTTAGGGACGGGCAGCTCATAGACACTTATTCTCTGCGTTTGATCAGTTATGGAACTTTGTAATAGTCTCCATCTATTGCAAAAAATAAGTTTTTTGAAGAGTGGTGAGAGGCACACTTGTCTGTAAATGTAAGGATATGTATTTAGAATATCGTAAGAAATTACACTGGTCTAGGGAAGTGACAGAAGGTTTTATTCTAGGGTCTGTGACATCTCCGGTACCTCACTATGTTTACAGTACTCTGCACAAGTGTTCCTTTCCACTGAGTGGGGTCTTAAGTCCAGTTGGACAGATGGTATTACACCCAGAATAAAAGTGGCACTACCCTACCAATAGAGATTAGAATAGAAAGAAATTATACTTTTGAAAGCATTACAGATAATGTGTTGGATAAGTAATAGACTATCATCATAGAAATATATTTAAGCTGACTGAGTACTTAGTGACTGTTAAATACATAGACTAAAAGGTAACATCAAATATTTTATAAAACTTAGAAAAATAAATGTTTTAATAGAGATACTTTTTTGGTTTGTGTTTACTTTCTTTTTAAATTTTTTTTATTTATTTATACATATTTTATCAAATCTAGACCCATGTCCCCCACCCTATCCCCCCACCTCACCAGAGCTCATGCATTCTGCCAAACATGCTTTTCATCTCTTTCTCAGTCTTTCTCAATATTCTTAATGAAGATAATTTTTACAGATTTGTTATTTGAATAGCCAGGACATGCTGCATTATACAGCTTATATTTTAGATCAAGGCAATAAATGAATTCTTTATTTTTTTTAACCTGACAGCTATTTCAGTAGAAAAATTAAGTATCTGAACATGTTCTGTGCCTGGTAGTACTGATCTAAGCTCCTCATCTACTGGCATCATCTATAGCTCTCTATTAGAACTATATGTCAATCCCCCGTAGATTTCAACTAATTGACCTTGAGGGAAAGCTGAGTCCCTGACAATATGGTCTTCAATCAGCACTGCCAACATAAATAAATGGTTCCTCTCTGGATCCAGGGAGAGTAATCTGAGCGGAATTTAAGTTTTTGATAGACTTTAAAGAAATGAGCCCAGATGTGAAATAATACCCTTTCAACAAAAAGACTTCAGATTTAAGACAGTTAAGTTTTAGATAATAAAGGGGATGGTGTAATTAAAAACTGTTTAGCCCTTTATATTGGAAAATGGTCAGTTATCTTACTGAAATCTAGCCAATTCCAGAATTGGTTTATCCACTAATAAACTGAGTTTAACTCGACAATAAACTTCAGAAGTAAATGTGACTACTATCTCAGTCTAAAATGTTTCATTCAGCAGTGTTTAAAAGTTTTTTAAAATGTTAATTAAAATAAATTTTCTATTTGAGTGTGGACCTTTCCTCAGATAATCTTATTTGGAAGCAACACTTCTGAAATAATGTTGTCAGATTTTATGCACAATCTCAATGTTTTTATAGCTCATCCAATCAGTCTTCCCTATAAAGAATTTCATTACCTTACCAGTGATGCCAGTTGCTTTTTCTTAAAGTATGTGACACATTTTATAACTGTAAATATTCTGAATTAATATTTTCCTCCACTAAGAAATAAAAATTTAAAGCCCTGAAGAAAAATAAATTTTAGATTGCAACCAGCATGTAGAAGATAAAAGTACCCATACAGCACTCATGAGCTAAATCTAGCCATCCAACATGGTGCTGAGAATCAGAGCTTTTCTAGAGATGCTGTAAACAACAATAACAACAATGTCAGCAAGAATTCTGATTTCTCTTTCAACTAGTCAGGAGATTTATGCTGAAATATCTTCCTAATTTGAGTTCCTACATAAGGATTTCAAATTTCCAGCATACAAAAAATTGTGGAATATGCAGACTAGAAGTAAATAAAATTTAGATAAAGTAAAAATTAGATTTCTAGAGGCCTTGTTTATTATATTACATAAAGATAAATATGAAGAACATTATATAAAGTCATTGGGTTTAGATTAAGTGAATGATTTGAAAAAAAAATAAAGCAGATCCAAGTGAATCTCCTGCTTCTGTCTATTGAGCACCGTTATGACAGGCACATAGCACATGCACACATCATGCCTATTGTTACTTTTTTCACTTGAGAAGGCAAACACAATTGTGTTGTTCCCATTTCTAACTTTCTAACAATGTCTAACCATTACGAACTTTTAATGTTAGGAGGCCTGATATAGACTTTATTTAGAAGTGATTGGTGACTCTAATGATCAACCTATTTCAAGTGTTGATTTATTAACCTCATGGGAATACATGCTTTCTTCAAAGTTAAATGGGGAAACCCACTCAATTCCAGTATTATTTCACAATCACTAAAGGACTTATAATTTGCTTTCGGTATATATGGAGTCTCTCACAATTTTACATTTAATGATAGATTTATTATTACTTTGAATAACATTAGGATGGATATGAAATAAGGCCAGCGATAACACTGCCTGTCAAGTCTATACGAATATAAATACGGGCTGCAGAGATGGCCTAGCGGTTGGGAGCACCGACTGCACTTGTGGAGGACCCGGGGACGATCCCCAGCACCCACATGGCGGCTGAGAACCATCTCTAACTCCAATTC
>VZQC01015656.1:711056-741562 GCA_009823505.1 Rhizomys pruinosus
TCCTCCTCCTCCTCCTCCTCCTCCTCCTCCTCCTCCTCCTCCTTCTCCTCCTCCCCCTCCTCCTGTTCCCCCTCCCTCTTCTTCTTCTTCTTTGGATTTTTTGAAACAGGGTCTCCCTGTAGCTCCAGCTGGCCTGGAACTCACTATGTAGACCAGGCTGGCCTTGAACCCCCAGACAAGCCTCTGCTTCTGGAGAGCTAGGATTAAAGGCATTGGTGACTCTGCCCAGCATCTTTTTGCTCTTTGTAGAGAACAAGACAGCATAGGAATGTTGGGCCAGTCATCTAAGGACATAGGTCTTGTGAGCCACACTCATAACTGTTTTTCTTGCTGGATTTTGAGGAAGGGTAATTATTTCCCATAGGGACTGACTGTTGCTACAGCCTCTATTCCATCTGTTACAATGGTTTTTATTTCCAAAAACTCAAATTTTCAGACATTGTTTCCTTTCCCAAACCAAGGATATTTTTTTATTTAAAGTCCACTTAGCCATCTCTATAGCCATAGTTACAGTCAGAATTCCCTATAGCCTTCTTAAGATCATTCTGGGATATTGTGGGAAACTTTTCAGCTTATTTTGCAACAAGACTGCTCTGCTTTGGCTACCATGTCAGTGCCACACTTGCTAGAGATGGTACACCAGCTTACACCCTGAGAACCTGAGGGCTATTTTCCTCTGGACATACCCATCACGGAGTTAGAGTTCTAGTATTCAGCTTGATAATGCCTGCTATTTCTTCCCTATGCATTTCAGTAATTCTTCCTGTCACATAAAATACGCTCCTTGGGATTTATGCTTTTGTTGTTGGACACACTTCTTTGCGACAATTTACACATTGTCCAGTATGTCTTGTTTTGAAGTCTGAATATTTTGTTTCATGGATCCAAGACACCAAACGACATATTCTAGTAAATATGTTTCACTTAAAGAATATTGAAAAATCATTTGTAATATTACTTAAAATGAAAACCTTCAAGACTGCTCTGTTCTTCACTGGTTCTTTTCATATTTTGTGCTTTTCATGACTTTTTGCAGTGTTAATGTGTTGTGCATGATCTTTTAATAACAGATAACTTATCTCCAAGTTTGTGTGTTGCATAATCTATTTACATGTTAAATTATTTCATGTTTTAAAGGGTAACTTTTTCAATCTGTCATGAAAAAAATGTGTAAAGTAGCTGAATGATTAGAATTTGTTCTGCCTGTATAGTAATCAAAACTCCATCGTGAGACATAATTCATTATTTTGTGCAGATTCAATTTCCCAGATTCTGAAGTCTCTATAAATAAAACATTTCTTAAATGCATATTTACTTTTTATTCTCTGCACTGTACTAAAAAGTGGCCTGCTTTAAATGCAGGTTCCTAAATGCTTAACAATATAATAACAACTTCATAACTGGGGACAAAAGCTATTATTATATTGCCATATTTGAGAACAGATAAATATAATTTTTAAAACTGAAATAGTTTTGAAATAATGACTACATGTATTTATACATTATAGTTTTACTGTAATTTTCTGATTTTAATCTAGAACTATTTCAGAATGAGCTGTCCCCTCCAACTCACAATGCATTTAACATAATCTCTGTTGCAGGTTACTTAGTTATAGAAAATCTATCAAGTAAGTTTGTGAAATTATTTCTGCTTTTTTAATATCAACTTTAGATTCACCAACTCGATGAATCTTAATGTGTGGTTCTCTTTCTGTATGTTTGTTGGAAAAACTCTCTAAGCTGGATATAAATCATAAAAGCATGACTAATTGCATGGTAACTGGAGAAATGCTTTCTCTCTCTCTGGGGTGAAGCCTGCATGTCTGTATTTTAGCTTGGGAAGCCATAGATGGATATTTAAACTCCTTGGGGCTTAAAGACCATATCATTATGAGAGTGAGGTCACTGCAATATTTTATATCTTCTAAAACCTTGTAATGTATAAAATTTTTCTCTATGACAAAGAGGTATTATGTGCTTTAGGGTTCAATGATAACTTCATGCCCTCACATTTACTTGAAAACTTTTATTCATTAAAATTCCATATCTTTCATAAAGTCACTGAAAAATTGAAAGAATTGTGTGTAATGAATGCAAAGAAATTAAACTTTAAAGGGAGAGCCAGCTTCGTAAACAGGACAGAGTGATATAAAAAGGCTGTGTGGCTGGGCGTTTTGGAGTGCCTTGTTCTTTAAATGTTAACAGTACGGTCAGTCCCCAGCCTTAAGTACAAGAATACAATCTAACATGATTCCATTTTATGCCTTTCTTCACTTGGAGACCAATAAGCAAGAAATCTTTCCTGCAACACGTTGAAGAACTTTGCACAAACAACAACCTAAAGTTTCAAGAGGAATTTTCGGTATGTTACCAGCAGTTGTCACAACATTGCAAGACCTCCAGTAGTTTCATGTGTCACATTTCATGTCCATTTTAAGCATGGAAGGCCATGAAGGACTCTGGCCTTGATAATCAATACCCAATTACCAGGTTGATTGTTTAGATAGTAATGTTACCCCGGGTGGCCTTTAGTGCAACTTGATCAGATTATTCACCTACTGTGTCAGGAGAAGGTGCTCTTCTTCAGACCTCCCTGTGAAGGCAGCCTGGTCCCAGGTCCATGCGAGATGCAATTTCGGAGTGATTAGTTCATTAGCTCATATTTTTGTCTGAGCTTCAGATCCAAGTATAAGTGTACTTTTTTTTTCAAAGAATTATGTTAAACTAAAACACTAAATTTTGCATTCAATTTAAATATACTAAGTAATGTTCTGAAGACAATGAGACCTGCTTAGTGAACATTCGTGATACAGAGGATAGGGAACAGAAATGAATGTTTCTGGAAGCTGTACAAAATAGCATTACTTCTAGAACTATCCCAACACAGATGAATAATAATTCCAAGTTAATAAGGTCTGTTTCTAAGGTATTATGAAACAAAAATGACATATCACATTATGGAGAAATGTAAAACTAACATCTTGTTGTTTAAAAGTTGGAAATAATTTTATGATAAAATATTTACTGAATCATACATTTTATATAATATTTTATTCTTTGAGAATGATAAATCAGTACAATTGAAATTATTTTGAAACATAAAGATAATACTAGATTTGTGATCTATTTTGAGATTCTTAAGCACCTTTCCTAAGTTATATGATTGTTTTATATTGTGAAAGTAAAATAGGTTTTTTTTATCATAATCAAAATGTCTTTTTCTACATTTTCATGAATTGCTTATTGTGTGAACTTCTGTAACAATGAATCAAAGAATTGCTTTAAATATTTCAGGATTGTAAACTTTCAGTTTCTCAGGGAATAATAACAAAAATGTGAGAAGATTAATGGTGTTTCCTGCAGCTTTTTGGTTATGCTTCTTAAGTAATATTGGTCTAGACTTAACAAAGTCAAGGAAACCATAAAATGATCTTAGCATTTACACAGAAAGAATTCTCAATTTTTCAGAAGCAAAAGTGTAATTTTACTAGAATAGAAGCAAATGCAATTAAATTATGCATGGCCAAGTAGATAAAAAGTTTTATTAGCACATATATTTTATGTATTGAGAAAGTTTCCAAGTTACATTTGTTTCTAAGACCATATTTCAGGTCATTCCCTAATGCTTTATTAAGTACTCAAATCAAAGTTATTATGTTATAATAAACATATGCATATTGGACCTATGAATTTGACTAATCTTTTAGGCTTGTATTCTATTTATTTATTCCTTACAGCTTCATAAACTTCTGCTCTATGAAAGGCAATATATTTGCCACATTGGTATTTACACAGTTCAGCATTTACAAGCTAATCAACTTTCAACAACTTTCCTAAATCTCTCTGTGCCTCAACGTCCTCATTTAGGAAAAGATACTATCTACTTCACTAAACCATAAATTGTAAAATTATTCAAAATACACTCATATCTGTCAACAGTGCCTGGAACAAATATTAATTACAATGATGATAATTCTTACCGCAAATAAACCCAGATTAGTATAATAAGACCAGATTTGTGTAAAAACTGTACGGATGAGTCATAATTGTAAAAATCACAAAGATAATACAACAGATGTGTAGAGAGATGGGAGGATTGATGCTGAATGTTAGTAATGAAAATGATGACATTTGAGATACATTCTACCATGAGCCAATGAGAAGAGAAAGAGCCATTCCAGAAAGAGAAAGTGAATGCAAAAGCATGAGGAGGCCAAGAATCTTCTCATGCATGTTTCCCCTGAACACACGCTGAATAAGAGGGAAAGGGGTTTACCAAGGGAAGGGCAATGCAGCCCTGCATAGCCTAACTAGTAGAAGGCCACCTGTTCTAATCATGATATTCCATCAGTCTGGTAACTGAGTATTTGTTACCAAATACAGCATCACAAAACTATGAATGGAAACTAGTAAGTGATCTACTTGCAAAATGCATCATTTTCAAGTCAGTTTTCAACAAACCTTTCTTTCCTCCTCCTCCTTTCTGTAGTTGTTCCCCAAATCTTGACACAGGCAAGTTACCCTCACTTCCTGGTCCTTTTATAAGCATTTGATGTTTACACCCTTCTTCCCCAGGAACATGTAATCAAACAACTTTCTGGAATCTCTTTTTGAGGAAAAAGAATAGAGAATTACTGAACTAAAAAGATATTTTATAATGATGTTGAAAGTTGGAAAAACGGATTTTACTACTGAAGCAAAATTTGGGAATTTGAAGCTTCTAAATTTCAGGAATGTTAATCATCAGGTCAACAAAATAATAAATACATTTTCCTGTCCCATCTTCCTTAACGATGCCTGTATTACAAAGAGCAAGGTAGACAGGTTGCAACATTTTTCTCCAGTGTCAACAGTAGATTCTTCTGACCCTTCATCTGTGTCTGATCATTCTAAATCTCATCTTTGCTTTGCGCTATCCGTTTAACAAGCTCAGTGGAGTGCAGCATTGACCTGTGGCGTATTCTCCAACTGACCAGTGCTCCAGCAATTAACAGGCATGAAATCACGCTGCCTGAGGAGAAAAAACAAAAAATAAATCACTGAATTCTCTTCTTTCTACTAAAGAGGCATTCACATATTAAAGGGCAGTTGTGTGCACACCCCCCTCCCATAAAGCCATGGGTAGCATATGATCCAGGGTTTCTAACATGGTTGCCATACCTTAGTGCTTTCTGGAGTGCAAAGAGATCATCTCCAGGGAGAAATGGCCCGACTGATCAAAATCATTTGTGATATTAATGGTAACATTTAGGGAAAATCACTACTGTTCATTTGACCTTGTTGCCACAGTTATGATGTGTGTTTTTAATTTAAATTTAAAATGGGACCTGAGAGTTGAACTTGTTGGTATAGGGATTGCTTAGCAACATGAGACCCCAGATTCAATCTCCAGTCCCCAAGATTTAAAATTTATAAATAAATGTAAAACAAAAGGATTTAGGGCTGGGAAGACATTCAGAAAGTGAAGTGCTAGCCTTGAAGGCATGAGAACTTGAATTAGATCTCCAGAACCCATGTAAAAAACTGGGCATGGGGAAATATTTATCTCCCTGCACAGAGGAGATAGAGACAGGCAGATTCTGGAGTTTCACTGATCAGTTATCACAGCTTACTTGGCAAGCTTCTAGCCAATTGTTAGAGACCCTTTATTAAAAATAAATCTGGCCATGCCACTTGAGGAATGATACCTGAGGGTCCTCTGGCTTCCATACACACATGCACACACATGCACAAGCACATATGTGCATGCATACACATAATAAATAAACAAATGATTTAGAATAAGACATTGAATTTTTCTTTGCATATTTTTTGATAAGTTTAAACTTTGCAATCACTTTATTTCGCAGGAATTACCAAAATTTCTCCCAGATCTTTCTTCAACTGATGCTGATCTCCCTTGGAACAGAGCAAAGAATCGCTTTCCAAACATAAAACCATGTATGTGTACTTACTATTCCTGGTTTAACTATGAAATGTTTTAAAATACCCATCTTATTTTTGCACTGCTTTAATGTTTTCTTATACACTAATCGAATTGCAGTGATAGATTTCATTAATTCTGACTTTCAGATTGTGTCACATTTGCTTTGTTCGTAATTATTAAAGTTAATCTACATGGTTTTCAACTTGGTTGAAAGGTTCAGTTATGCAGGTGCAAGAAACTGTAGATCTACTGGTTTCTTAGCTTTGTAATTTAACCCAAGCAAGGGCCCTGTTCAATAATGTTCTACAAACCTAGTCTCAAAAGAAAAGAAAATTCATACTTAGTTTTGTGTATTAGTTTCCGTTAAAAGCATAGTAGACTTTATAGCATAAAAATACATTGAAAAATACTAGAGCAAAATATCAGAGTAAATTTGTGCTTACTAAAATTGGTTTTGCAAAGAGGCAGAGACATGCCTTGCAATAGGATGACTTCATTTTTCAATCCATTGGAAAGGAAACAATATTTCTTGTAGAGGAAAATGTGTTACTAATATGTTAGGTATTATAACCTTCTAACGCATGTTCTTTCTTAATAGAGTTCTGGTTCAGTGCATTTTATATTAAGAAGTCAAGATTTTTGATGCTCTGATCCTTTGTTTCAAAATTTTATTGGGATCCAGAACTCCTGGTGCAGCCCTGTAATCCCGGATAGTTGGGAGACTAAGGGAAGAAGATTGCAGGTTCAAGGGTTCAAGGGCAGCCTGAATTACACACAGAATTCAAGGTCAGCCTAAACAATTTAGTGAGAATTTGTCACAAATTTTTAAAAAATCACAAGAGACTTGGAATATAATTAAGTGACATAGGGCTTACCTAAGATGCATAAAATTATAAGTGCTAGCACTTGGGAGGCAGAGGCAGGCGGATCTTTGTGAGTTCAAGGCCAGCCTGGTCTACAGAGTGAATTCCAGGACAGCTGGGGCTACAGGGAGACCCTGTCTCAAAAAGACCAAAAAAAAAATTTATAAGTGCTAAGAAAAGAAGAAAAGAATGGAAGGAAGGAAGAAAAGGAAGGAAGGATGGGAGGAAGGAAGAAAGAAAGGAAGTAAAGGAAAGAAATGAAGGAAGGAAGGAAGAAAAGGAAGGAAGGGTGGAAGGAAGGAAGGAAGGAAGGAAGGAAGGAAGGAAGGAAGGAAGGAAGGGTGGAAGGAAGAAAACTTCTGTATATCTTCTACTCAGAGAAATGTCGACATAGAGAATATAATCACATAAATGATTTAGATAGGAAGAAGCAGCACATGTTTCAATAGTCTAAAAGTAGAGGATAATATACCCATGAAGGGAACCAAACTTAAGGGATTGTAATGTTGGAGGTTATATCATACAAGCTGCCATTGCATAAGAACTAGAATAGGCTGAAAATACAAATCAGGTCAACTACAGAAGATCCTTCTATAACAAAGCAAATCATAAGGAAATTATTTTAACAGCAAGATGGCAAAAAATGAGCTATGGAAATTAAGGAAGATGATTGACTATCTCCAGATTTCTAAAATTGAGACCTATCTTGACATGTCCTTTGTTCTCCCTTTCAGAGCCTTAACTTGGGTAGGATACATCATAAATTTGAGTGTGAACACCCATGTTTTTATATGCATCTGCACTAAATTTTTTCTAGACTGTTTGCAGCATGCTTATTCAGTGGCATTTTATATAAATAAATATCATAATCTGACCATAAGGCAGCAACTGTGAAATTATTATTCACTTAGAGCTGTATTAACAAATAGTAACTCAACTAAGTCCAACTTATTTCTAAGAAGTTTCTAACTTAAAATATACAAACCTTGAGACTTTAGAAAGCTATTTTGTTATGGCTTTTCAGTCTTTAGTTAATAAGATCACTGTGTTTTATTTAGTTTTCACTTGGGCTTTAAGAAAAATCAGCCAATTCTAGCTTATTACTTACATGATGGGTTTATGCAACTAAATGTTCGACCTTAAAATAATAAAAATGAGGACAGGGATAGCTATCTCAATCCTCCATATTACAGATAAGACAACAAATAGACTTTCAGGAGTGCAGTTCTGATTTTCTGTTGTCTGTCTTTGTAATTATGGGCACATTATTCACTGGTCTGTCCTTATAAGGTTATTGAATTATTAGATGAAAAAGTCACATAAATCGCTTTGCACGGTTCTGAAACAGATGAGGCACTCAATAAATGTTAGTGCTTGTAGTTAGTAATCAATAAATCACTTTCTTTTGAATGGTGCTTTCTGTGTGAATAAGATTTTAACACAGATCCTAAGGCCTTGAAATATGAGGATAATAAACCCCATTCTTTATTCTGGGCTTGATATCAATCTATAACTTCATATCCACCTCTGTAGGTGGGACACCATAGTTTCACACACAAACACAGATAGAGACACTAGGAAAGCAAACTGGACTTTTTGACCAAGTGTGTTTTGCCATTGTGCTAGAGGTTCCATACAACTGCAGAAACATCTTTCACAAAAAAAAAAAAAAAAAAAAAAAAAAAAACCAAAGAATTTATTTAAATAGAATCTGAGTTTTTGCTTGATCTAGCTTTGAGCAGTGCTTTCTTTCTCCTGAGTCGGGTTGGGAGGAGAACTTCAAGTATCACAGTGCATTTTGGAAGATATTAGCTTACAAGGCTTTAGGATACTAGACTTAGCAACAAATGCTTACAGAAGTAATTTCCAAATCTCTGTCTGACAGAACACTATGACCTTATTATCTCAAACCATGAGAAAAAGTTTTGCTTCCTGTTAACTCAGCAAGTTATAAACAGCATATGGAGTGGACAGAAACCTGATGGCTTCCCTTCCTGAATTACAAGACTAGCTAAAATGTCATTAGTCAGGTCACACAAAAGTCAAGATTCTGGGATTCAAATCATTGGCAGAAATTCATTTAAACATTCCTTCTCTGTATTTATTTATTTATTTATTTATTTATTTATTATCATGTATATGAGTGTACTGTCTACATGTAGGTTGGTGCACCCGTGTCATGCAATGCCACGGGGGTCAGAAGAGAGCGTCGGATTCCCCTGGAACTGGAGTTAAAGACGGTTCTCAGCCCCCATGTGGGTACTGGGAATCGAACCTGGGTCCTCTGCAAGAGCAGTTGGTGCTCTTAACTGCTGAGCCATCTATCCAGTCCCGTCTTCTCTGTATATTTAAACACATTGGCTAAATAATCGTAATTTATGACAATACATTAAAATCATGCTAAAGGACTGATCTTATATGCTTAATATTAAAGAACATAACATCAATGAGAACTTCCCCTCACGTTTCATATAAATTTCTTTAAGAGAGTTATACAAAAATTATATAAATATTATAACTGCATGGTATAGATTAGGGGTGTACAAATTAAACCCAGTCTTCGTCTATTACTTCCATGGAAACAAACTTTGTTTGCTATTCACAGTGCTGAGGACCCTGGTCCTGCACAGGTGAAGCATGCGTTGTACCATTCAGCTACACAACCCTCACCAAAAGCTTTCCAAATAATTTAGCAATCGATATTTTGTCCTTTCCATCTCTAAAGTCATCAGTATACATTATATAACAACTTAATAAAAGTTATCAAGAAAATGTAATTTCTGAGACTGTGAGGAAAATTAATGTGTACAGAATATCTACTTGTATAGAATTTTAAAAATATTTAGTATGACTGGAACCTGCTTACTAATGAGTACCCCAGGAACCTTAATACAAAAGGAGACATTTGACTATAGCACAATCTGAAGTCAAAAGCAAATGCTACCTTAGAAGAAAATTTAATACATTTGACAAAAAGCTGCTGAGAATCTTGGCATAAAATATTTTAAAAGGAGAAAATATGAAAAGACTAATAGTAGAAATGAACAATAAACAAAAATAAATTTAGTTTCACACATATTTAAGGAAAATAAATATCATGACATATCAATTTGTATCTATCAAAAATATGTAAATTCCAGAGGGATGACTCAGTGGCTAAAAGCACTGGCTGCTCTTGCAGAGGACCTGGGTTCCCAGCACCCACATGGCAGCTAAGAACGGTCTTTAGTGCCAGGTATGGTGGCACATGCCTTTAATCCCAGCACTCAGGAGGCAGAGGCAGGAGGACCTCTGTGAGTTCAAGGCCAGTCTGGTTGACAGAGCAAACTCCAGGCCAGCTGGGACTAGAAAAGGGAGACCCTGCCTCAAAATTACAAAAAAAAATATACAAATTCCAATGTTTATATTTCCTGATAGTAAAGATAAGTAGAGAAATGCTGATGTACTTGCTCAGAGATTAAACTGATATTTTGAGAATAATTAAATAATATGTTTCAAGATTTGAAAGGTACCTATACGATTTGAGAATTTTGTCCCAGTAATATATTTTACAAGTGCAGTTCTACATTGTGTGATTTGTGGTTAGTTAAAATATGCTTTTAATCAATTCATGATGACAAATGGAATCGGTTTAGTTAATCAAATTAAATAATACTGTGTGTCTTTTTTAAGATAACAAACTAGATATATTTATGCTTGTATAGAAAGATTAGGTAAATAAAAATAATTGGCAGAACAGAATGAATATCATATTTGTTAAATGTGTTAATTTGTGATAATATGTATAAAGTTTTCAGAAATATGTATAAGGCATTAATAGATATCTCTCAATAGTAGAAATATAGGAGAGAAAAAACTTTTAAATTTTGTATTGCTCATGTGTGAATGGGCAATATTCGACCCTGAATTGTTATATTACTTTTATAGTACAAAGTTCATGGCAATTTAAGAATCCAATTATCATTAATTCTTTACATTTTCTTCTCAGACAACAATAACAGAGTGAAGCTGATGGCTGACCCAAGCATTCCAGGTTCAGATTACATTAATGCCAGCTATGTTTCTGTAAGTTACTTACACATATACACACACAAACACACACATGCATATATATACACCTTGATGGAGCATGAATACTGACATTGTATTTACTTTACAGACATTTAAAACAACAAATTCATTATAATATTATGGACTTTTGATATGCTATTTCCTTTCCAGTAACATGGTGCACACTCATTCCAGAAATGAGATATGGAGATTTTTAACAGATTTCATTAGTAACAATTATTTCACTATTTATTCCGTGATGACTTATATTATGTCACTGTCCCTGATTTTTCTTTTTTTTAAATTTTTTATTTATTTATGTATGTGTATGAATGTACTGTCTGCATGCAAGTTTGTGCACCCATGTCGTGCAATGCCGCGGAGGTCAGAAGAGGGTGTCGGACTCCCCTGGAACTGGAGTTCTCCTGGAATTGGAGTTTCAGACGGTTCTCGGCCACCATGTGGGTGCTGGGGATCGAACCCGGGTTATCTGTAAGAGCGATCGGCACTCCTAACCGCTAGGCCATCTCTCCAGCCCTGTCCCTGATTTTTCTACCAGTTAATGTTTTGTTAATGTATTCTCTGACCATAAAGTTTGCCAGTAAAATGGATAGTAAAATCTGTAGGTTTCCTTTTTAGATTTTCAGTACTTTGGTGGGGTCATGATGCCTTGTTAATTGTGTTCCCATCTACTTGTAAAATGTTTCCTCCATTGTTTTAGTAAACAGAAACAACTCGGCCTGGAGAGCACTGTGGCGTATGCATTGCAGTCTCTTTCCGGTCATAAATAGTAAAGTCTTCCTGAATGAGATTGAAAATTGAATAAAGCCACGTTGAATTTTATCTTTTTCTCCATGGTTCTGAGTTCCGTCAATATTCCTTACTATGATGGATACCTGGAATTTTTCCATGCATCCAAAACCGCTGTTGGGTTGACATACTCATGGAATTTTAAAGTTCAAAATACCTTTTTTGTCAGTTAAAGGGATATTCGGGGCTGCAGAAATATCTCAGCAATTAGGATCACTGGCTGATTTTGCAGATGACCCAATTTTGATTCCCAGCACCCACATGGTGGCTAACAACTTTCGTTAACTACAGTTCCAGGGGATCCAACACCCTCTTCTGACCTCCACAGGCATTGCATAACACAAGTGCAATTATGTACATGCAAGGAATACACTTACACACATAAAATAAAAGTAATAAATAAGTAAAATATCTTAGTTATATTCACATTAGAACATTTTCTAAGAAAAAAGCCTTGAAAATTAAATGCCAGTGTCCCTTGGAATCAATTCATTCATTTTCTTCTAAGGTAGATTATTTTATCTCTAAGAAACTCTAATACATACTTTCAAGATATGACACTTTATGCTTTCACCTAAGGGCTTCAGTTGGAATAAGATTAACCATGGGAGGTACAGACACATGAGGATTTCCTCTGCTATCCACACTCTCCAGTTTTCTAATCACAGATATTTTCCTTGTCAATGGCCTGGTACTTCCTTCAGTTTAATGAGATCCTTCTATGATGCTTTATTCTTTTCTTAACATCAAACATGCATTAAACATATGTTGTATTTGTTGTTTCCAAAATCATATATTGAATCCTATTTTCTAAGGAGGAAATGAAGGACAACTGAAGGATTATTTTCACAGTATATTAGGGTTTTCAGAGGGTAAAATATCCTTTGCATTTAATTCTATCTTGATGCTAGATCTTTGCATCTGTATTTAAAACACCATATGAATTTACTATTGTGATATTTTATTCACTTACCAGATGGCTGATTCTTTGGGAAATGTAATTTTCCCTAGATATTATGTTTACATTTTGTTCCCACTAATTTTCATTGTAGGCTAAGTTCTACATCATGTTGAAGTGCCGTTTTATATAACAATCGTTATATACTTAGATAATTAAATTTAACCACTGCCCTAATGATAAGAATATTTTATGATGTAGTAGGACAAAGCCAACTAGTCACAACATTCACTTACCAATAAGTGAATCCAAATCAGTATCTCCTATTCTGTAACATTATATCAGATATGGATCGACTGACAGAACAGGATATGAATATGATCTTAAGTAATGAGATAGTCATAGTAAGCAACCATCAAGATGATTTAAGCAATAAACAAGGAAGCTTAGCAATATATATTCTCTTATAATTATGTGATGTTGTAGTAAAATAAATCCTGCAAGAAAGTTACTATGACACATGTAGTGATATGCATATCATGACTGAGCTGTATGGTGAGCAGCCTCAGATGAACACACATCATATGAAAGCATATTTCTTTTGTGGTATGAGCAGTATATTGCATTGTTAATACTCTTCAGGAAAGTATCCTTTACATGCCAGGAATAAAGAGAAAAGACACAGTGATGATACTATAGTCACCTTCATTGCTTCTTCTCCAAACTCAGTCTGTCTTAATCTTGGGAAAAAAAAAGTTTGCCACTTCAATTTTCTCCTGTTTATATACAGATTCAATGCAATCCCAATTAAAATCCCCATGAGCTTCTTCACAAACCTAGAAAAAGCATCCTAAAGTTCATATGGAAAAACAAAGGACCCCAGATAGCCAAAGCAACTCTGAGCAAAAAGAGCAATGCAGGGGGGGTTACTATACCAGACATCAAACTATATTACAGGGCTATAGTCGTAAAAACAGCCTGATATTGGCAGAAAAACAGACCCATAGATCAGTGGAACAAAACTGAAGACCCAAACTTGAGCACATGCAATTTCAGCCACTTCATATTTGACAAAGGGGCCAAGAAGACTCAATGGAGGAAAGACAGCATCTTCAGCAAATGATGTTGAGAAAACTGAATCACCACTTGTAGAAGAATAAAATTAAACCCCTATCTTTCACTCTGTACAAAAACCAACTCCAAATGGATCAAAGACCTCATTGTGAACCCCAAAAGTCTGAAACATATAGAAGAAAAAGTTGGCAGTAACCTACAAGACATAGGCATAAGAAAAGACTCTAAATCATACAGCAACTGCACAGGAAATAAGGTCAACAATTGACAAGTGGGGCCTTATTAAACTGTTTACCAGTTTTCTTATGTGGCACTTTCTATTGAAAGTTGATGAAATGTTCCCAAGAGCAAATCACAGAAGCCATTTGGTTCCTATTCCTTTGGAGGTTAGAAGCAAATGGGGGACAATTAAAAAAGAGGTAGCAAAATAACTTGTGTTCATATAGATACTGAAAAGGAAAATCAGAAGTATGGAGAAGAGAAAGTGGAAAGGCTACAGGGACATTCAGGAATTACTTCGAGCCAGGGTAACGCCAGTAACTAGACTAGCATGACAGCACCTACATTCTTGGCTATCCTGGAGAACTGGGCATTTTTTATCTGGCACCTGGTGAGAAGGTATACAATTATGATAACATCTGTGTGTGAGAAGGGAAGTATAGCGATTGCAGCCTCATAAACCGCTTTTAACTATCCCAATGCATTTAGAAAGTCTTCCAATAGGCTCAATTGATAAAGCTACTCTTTCATAGACAAGAAGAAGGGTTGACCCTTCAAAATTACCCCTGCTGATGGGACTGGAGAGATAACCTAGCGGTTAAGAGCACCGACTGCTCTTGCAAGGACCTGGGTTTAATCCCCCGCACCCACATGGCAGCTAAGAACCGTCTGTAACTCCAATTCCTGGAGAACTCCAGTCCCAGGGGAATCCGAGACCCTCTTCTGACCTCTGAGGCATTGCACGACGCGGGTGCACAAACCTACATGCAGACAGTACATTCATACACATACAAAAATAATAAAAAATAAAAAATTAAAATTACCCCTGCTGCCAAGAATAGATGGCTTAAATTCCCTTTCACCACAATTAGAATTTAAAGGCTGTGATGCAAGTGTTCACTAACAATATAAGAAATAACAGATTTGTTCCCACATTCCTAGATTATGCTGAAAGATTTTGAATTATTGAAAAAGTGAAATGTAAATGAAAAGAAGAAAAATTTTGTAAGTCAACCAGATAAAATTATTTGACCTTTTTTTCTTTTGGACCTTCTGTACATTGTATATCTGCAAAGCCATTTTCCATTTTCCAACTTCTATTTTATCTCATTTACTGAATGTCTCTCATGTGTCAAGAGCTACAAATGAACCTGGGCATGACATAAGGATGAACATGTCTTTTCTATTTTAATTGAATTTTTATGCATTTCATATATATTAATCACATTTAGATGTCTTCCTCTATCTGGACCCTCCCTGTAGCCTCTACACTGGATTTCATGCATTTTGTCATATATGTCAAGTTTGTCTCTTGGTGTGATTCCATCCACTGGAACTTAGTCAACATATCTAGCTTTAAAAATGACCAACTGTCTGTCACCAAAAATGATCAGTTGTCAATAGTTCCTCAGCTATGGTTGGGGGTTCATACTAATTCCCCCAGTTCTATGCTGGGTTTTTGATGTTTTCATTTTGGATGGGTTTTTTTCTAGATTGTCACTGTGATGGTTTGAATGAGAGTGTCCCTCACAGGCTTCAAGTATTCAGACATTTTGTCCCCAGTTGGTGGCACTGTTTTGGGAGGTCTTGGAAGGTGTGGCCATGCTGAAGGAAGTATATCACTGGGGGTGGGCTTAGTGAGTGCAACAAGCCTTGCAGGCTCCAGTTGCTCTCTCTCGGCTTCTGGTGCTCATTGGAGATGTGAACCTTGGCTTTCTGCTCCAGCCCTGGCCACCATGCCTCCCACCACAATGGACTCTAATTCCCTGGAACTGTCAATTGTAAGTTCAAATAAACTGTTCCTTTTATAAGTTCCCTTGGTCATGGTGGTTTTATCACAGCAACAGATAAGTGACTAATAGGTTTTTGGTACCAGGAGTGGGGTGTTGTTTGTGAAGAACCTGACCATGTGGGTGTTTGGAGAAATGTTGAAGACGTTGGAACTTTGGGCTAGAAAAGCTGTTGACTACTCTAAGCAGAGCTTAATGGGTCATTCTAGTAGAAGCCTGGACGAAAGCATTGCTGCAAAAAGTGCACTTTATTTTCCACTTCCAGTGGAAAATAAAGACAAGTAGCAACTGAGATATTTTGTAAAAGAGTCTGGCTAGAGTTTGCCCATAGCCTAATTGCCTGCCTGAGGCTAAGTTGAAAAGCAATGGACTAATTTGTTTGGCAGAGGATATTTCAAGACAGCCTAACAGAAATGGTGGCATGGCTATTAATGGTGAATCTTATACAGATCTACAGTGAAAAAGAGCAAATTGGGCAGAAACAAATGCAGAATGTAAAGTTTGGATTGGAAATGTGCACTAGAATAATTAATGTTAGAGCCAAGGCTTGTGAAGGAGAGGCTTCCTTTGATAGGGAGATTAAAGTTAATAAAGCAAGGCCTAGATATTTATAAGTAAACAATGGAAAGAGTGAGATTAAAGTTATTAAGGAGAGGCCTCCAGATTTACAAATAAACAATGGGAAGAGTACTTTCAGGACAAGACCACACCCAGCTAAGCCTCCAACTTTTGAGGAAAATACTGAAAGGGCAAAGAAAAGTTGTGAATGTGCTTGAAGTAGGACAGAGTCTATCCTGAACTTGCAGCCAAACTCTGCATTTCATTCACATGGTGCTGGCTTTAGAGGCATGAAGGATGCAAGAGTGAAGGGGTCATCAGTTCTTCCTCTGCTGTTCAGAGAGCCAAGGAGGTCAGGCAGAATGCAGCAGGATCGTCCTCGCATAAAGAAGGCCCTGGTAGGCCATTGTGTGAAGCTGTGATGCCTGGTTGGCAGTGGAGACCCCAAGAAGACATTTGAGATGCCAGAGCTATGAGATATTTGCCAAGGAGAGCTGCATATAAGGAGTGGTACCAGCCTAAGAAAGAGATGTATGTTGCCCACAAAGTTCGAAGAGCTGAGCCATCTAAGCCCTTTGGAAATAAATTCCCAGAAGTCGTACATGGAGCTAGTGGACTTGACATTTGCCCTGCTGGTTTTTGGTCTTGTTTTGGTCCAATATTTCCTCACTATGTCTCTATTCCTCCTTTTTGGAATGGGAATGTGTATTCAGTTCCATTGTATGTTGGGAGTATGTAATTTGTCTTTTGATTTTATAGGAGCTTATAGTTAAGAAATTGGCCTAGGTCTCAGAAGACACTTTGGAATGTAGACTTTTGAGTAGAATTGACACTGTTAAAGAACATGGGGACTTTTAAGGTTGGACTAAATGCATTTTGCATTTTATATGGTCATGAGCCTATGGGGGCCAGGGAGTGGAATGTGGTGGTTTGAATGAGAGTGTCCCCGATAGGCTTCAAGTATTCAGACATTTTGTCTCCAGTTGGTGGTGTTGTTTTGAGGGGTCTTGGATGGTGCAGCCATGCTGGAGGAAGTACCTCACTGGGGCTGGGCTTAGTGAGTTCAACAAGCCTTGCAGGCTCCAGGTGCTCTCTCTCATTGGAGATGTGAACCCTGGCTTTCTGCTCCAGCCCCTGCCACTGTGCCTCCCACCACAATGGACTCTAATTCCCTGGAACCATCAATTGTAAGCTCAAATAAACTCTTCCTTTTATAAATTCCCTTTGTCATGGTGGTTTTATCACAGCAACAGAAAGTGACTAATATAGTCACCATTGCTATAGTTCATCTGAGCAAGTCCCAGCTGCCTGGCGGCCTCTGTTTCCTTGTGGTTATCTACCTCCATGCCTCTTGCCTCCTTTTCAGTAATGGTCCCTGGTATGTAGTCCATGTCAATTTTTTTCTTAACCAAATACCATAAGGGTGGAGATTTGGGAGTCTATGTTTTTGATATCAGTCATTCAAGGTGGCCCTGTTGTTCTAGCTCTTTGGGATGCTGGTATAAGAGGATCACAGGTTCAAAGTTTTCATGGGCAACTTGGGTAACTTGGCAAGACACTATCATGTTTTCTTTAGAATAATAAAAGGCAATTGACATTTGTACTGGATTTCTTTTGATTGATGTGGCAGAACATTCTGACCAATAACAACTTGGGGAGGAAAGGGTTTATTTGTCTTATATGTCCCAGGTCACAGTTCATCACTAAGGGAGCCCAAGGTAGGAACTCAGGGCCGGAACCTGGAAACAGGAAATAGGCCATGGAAGAATGCTACTTACTGGCTTCTCCCCTGGCCCATGCTCAGTTGTTTTCTTATACAATACACAACAACCTGCCCAAGGGTGTTACTGCCCACATTAGGCTGGGCCCTCTCACATCAGTCAAGAATCAAGAAAGTATCTCCCAGACAGGGCCACAGGCCAGTCCAATGGGGAAAATTTCCCAGTTGAGGCTCCCTCTACCCAGGTGTGTCAAGTTGACACTAATGCTATTTAGCACAGCATCCTTGTCAAGTCTCTGAGTGTGTGCAAAGTCAAGCATACCGGCAGGCACATACATTATAACACACACACACACACACACACACACACACACACACACACATAAGAGAAAAACATCTTTTGCTGTTATATAGTATTTTAATATCTTCAAATTTTTCACATTATTAAAACTAGCATTAGAATATCTACTTATGTTTGTAGTGACTATAGTCTCTGATTTAAAACCTATGAAGCTGAGAATTAACAAATTTATAAGATGTGCTCACGAGTCCTAGAGTAAGCCTAAGCACTATTTCCATCACCTATGCTTATTGCTATCATTCATGTAAATTTAATTGAAGTTAGCAAAGTTTAATGAAAATTCTTACCCCCACTAAACTTCATGCAAGAATTATTGAGAAGCTACACAGATAAAGGTGTGCATAGTGTATTAGTCACTTTTCTGTTGCTGTGATAAAACAACCATGACCAAGGCAACTTATAAAAGGAAGAGTTTATTTAAGCTTACGATTGACAGTTCCAGGGAATTAGAGTCCATTGTGGCAGGAGACATGGTGGCTGGGGCTGGAGCAGAAAGCCAAAGTTCACATCTCGCAATGAGCACGAGAGAGAGAGAGAGAGAGAGAGAGAGAGAGAGAGAGAGACTGGAGACCACAAGGCTTGTTAAGCTCTCTAAGCCCACCCCCAATGACATACTTCCTCCAGTGTGACCACACCTTCTAAGACCTTCCAGAACAGTGCCACCAACTGGGAACAAAATATCTGAATACTTAAAGCCTATGGAGAACACTCTCATTCAAACCACCACACATAGTCTATCCTTCAGAACAGTTAAATCATAGAACTACAAGGAAAAGAAAGATTAGTCTTATTATTCATTACCTTCATTGTTCTAGTTAAATTTCCATTCCTGTTGTAAAACAACTCGACCTAAACAACCATGTATAAGTAATGTTCTAAAGCTAAACTTATCTATGTATTCAAGCCTACTTCATATAATTGAAAAATTATTAGTGCACAATTAATTACAATAAAGCAAAATGTTGCTTTATTGGCAATGCTTAAGTTATATTTTTTTCTAAGAAAGGTACTCATTATGTACTTCAGCTCACTTGGAATTTGTTATGTAGACTAGGCTTGCCTTCAATTCACAGAGATAGGCCTGGCCCTCTGCCTCCTGGGATTAAAGATGTGTGCCACCATTCACAGGTGAAATTACTTTTTTGACAAGCAAGTTTGTAACACTTGAGCTATAATAGATGAACAAGCACATTTATAAACAGGAACAGTTTGTATATTGTACAAACACTTCAAAACTGGGGTAGACCTTCCTTCTCTGTGTATATGACTGTAGATTCTGTTTCTCCATCTATAAATAAGAATGATAATACCTTTCCTGAAGACTGGCATGGGAATTACATAAGATAGTATGTTTAAGCAGCCGATCATATTGCGTGTCACATCAGAAGTACTTAATAAATGCATGTTACTTTCCTTGTGGTGAACTATTTAGCTGTAATACAGTCTACATTTCTTGACTAGTAATCCAGAGGGGAATCTTAGAAACCAATTTAAAGTCTGCAATAAAAAGTGCCATCTTGGGTCAGTGATGCTGATGAGAGTTGACATGTGCAATGAGACTCAAACTTTTCTTCTAATTATACTAGGGCCTTAAAACCAGCTAAACTGTATATATCAATTCAAGGACAGCATTCTAGGTAATAAACTTCTTCTTAGGGGTACTGAGTTTTACAAATGAATATTCAAAAATAGAGGTAGAAGTCAGAGACAGAGGTGGCACCTATCCCCATTTGCATACAATATGAAATATGGAAGGGTCTCAGACATTTCCCTTACACAGATTTTTTACTTCCACTTTATCTAAAGGGGGTGTGTCTAAATTGGACTGAGAAATGATATGTGAAACACTAATCTCCAAAAAAAATGTTTTATTTAAAAAAATAAATAACAGGTGGATTTCTGTGAGTTCAAGGCCAGCCTGTTCTACAGAGTGAGCTCCAGGCCAGCTGGGACTTAAAGGGAGACCCTGTCTCAAAAATACGAAATAATAATAATAATAATAATAACATAAATTTTCCTTTTTAAGAAGAAAATTTAAGCCGGGTATGGTGGCACACACCTTTGATCCTAGCACTTGGGAGGCAGAGGCAGGCGGATCTTTGTGAGTTCAAGGCAAGCCTGGTCTACAGAGTAAGTTCCAGGACAGCTGGAGCTACAGGGAGACCCTGTTTCAAAAAGACCAAAAAAAAATTTTAAATATACTTCTCCTTTCCAGATGAAAAACAAGATGAAAATGTGGTTGGATAAATATATGTAAGTGAAAGGAGGCAGATTTTTATATAATATATTAAAAAGATTCATAGCCAGGCATGGTGGCACATGCCTTTAATCCCAGCACTCAGGAGGCAGAAGCAGGCTGATCTCTATGATTTCAAGGCCAGCCTGGTCTACACAGCCAGTTCAGGTCAGCTGGGGCTACAGGGGACCCTGTCTCAAAAGACCAAAAAGAAGTAATTATAAATAAGATTTAAGCCAGGTGTGCAAGCACCCCCCCGCCCCCAGCATTTGGGAGGCAGATCTCTGTGAGATTGAGGCCACTGTAGTCTACATATTAAGTTCCAGGCCAAATGTGGATACAGGGAAACTCTGTTTCAAGAGAAGCAGAAAAGTAAGAGAGAAAAAGAAAGGAAGGAAAGAAGGAAGGAAGGAAGGAAGGAAGGAAGGAAGGAAGGAAGGAAGGAAGGAAGGAAGGAAGGAAGAGCTCACAAGACATTTACCATACTGGAAAATGTGGGTGTTTTAATGTTATTTTTGTAAATATTTTTGATAATATTTTTAAAGAAATGATACTCCCATTATTTTTATCTTTAAATGTACATGTCTTGCAGTATGAAGTATAGTACATAGTGTATAATATTATGCTATATCAAACCTAGTTCAGTGAGTCTGTATTCTCTTCCATAATAGTAAACATAAGGAATAGCTATGACTCATGCCTCATTGCCTCTCTCTCTCTCTCTCTCTCTCTCTCTCTCTCTCTCTCTCCCCTGAAAGTTATCAACTTCAACTCATGACTCATGACATGAAGTACTGGACACACTATCCTTCTTGGGTGTTAATTACCTAGCTACTTCTGAACTATCATTAGATGTAACTCTAAGATCACTGATGCTCTCTCAGCACTGCCCCTGATTCTTAGTGATGTCAAAATCATCACAAAATATTGATTCATTGCACTACCCACTATTTTCTTGACCTCTTTCAGTAATTTGCCTTCTACTCTACATGGCCCAAAGGTTAGGACTCATCACCACCCACAGGTGCAGGGTCTCCATAAACTTCACTGCAGTCATCTGTCCCTCAAAGATCAGTCTTCCCAGATAATTGGAATCTAACCATTTTTCCTATGTGCTGTGATCTGTAGTCCACTAATCCATTCATAATGTTTCTGTTTTTTTATTCCAAATGCATATGCTTAGTTGAGTAAATGCTATGTAGCTTTTACATTTGACTATCTAATAGTTCATGTTCAAGGTTCAATATTCAAGGTGAATTCCTGATTTTCCATAAAATTTGCTTAATCTTGAAGTCTTTCTCATTTTCTTTTAGAGTCATTATTTGATTCATCTATCTCTCTCATACATCATATACAATATATTAACAAATTTCTTAAAACATGTTAGACTTTGAGACTAAATATCCATATTAGAAATTTGGAGTATTGATGATTATTACCATTTGAAAGTATACTATATTTAAAATAATAACATAGTTGCACAACAAATACATTTTTCAAGTATTGATCAAAAATGAAAATATACTGAATGTTTCAAAGTGAATACTGATTTTGTTTATGGAATTGTCTCTTAGGGTTATTTATGTCCAAATGAGTTTATTGCTACACAAGGCCCATTACCAGGAACAGTTGGAGACTTTTGGAGAATGGTATGGGAATCAAGAGCAAAAACATTAGTAATGCTCACACAGTGCTTTGAGAAAGGACGGGTAAGCTACAAGAAATATTTTCAATGCTTTCAATACCTACAGAGTAGTTTTAACTTTTTTTTTTTTGTCTTTTCGAGACAGGGTCTCCCTGTTTTAACTTTTTAATATCACTGATTATTGTAATTGGCAATGTAATAATGACTCCTGACTGATGTTTTCTCTGAATACAGATCAGATGTCATCAGTATTGGCCAGAGGACAACAAGCCAGTGACAGTCTTTGGAGATATAGTGATTACAAAGCTTGTGGAGGACATTCAAATCGATTGGACCATCAGAGATCTGAAAATTGAAAGGGTAAAAAAAAGAAGGAAAGTGAATTTTGTATAAAATGGAAATAATCTAAATGTTTAGGGTATCTAAATGTCTAGAAACCTCTCTTGTAGCTATACATGTATTCAGCCATGCTTTTCCATTCTTTTATGTATTTATTGAGAATTCCATATATGGAATTCGTTTGGATAATTCCCACCTTTCTCAGTACCCCTCTCATGCCCCCCATCTCCCCCTACTATTTCTACCTTTGGTTGTTATTATTACATATACATATATACATATACATATATATTATATATTGAGTCCATTTAGTGATACTCATGTTTGCAAATATTTAGAGCTGATCACTTGGGGTAGGAAAACTGTTCAGGGAGCTATACCTGGAGAAAACCAACAAATTCTTCCTCCTTCAGTATCCATTGATAGCTTACAGCCCTTCATCTTGAGGTAGGATCCCTTGAAATTTTCTCCCATCCATATTGGTGTGTTAACTGTTTTTTGACACAACAAAGGCTCTATATGACAAACCTACAGCTAACATTATTCTAAATCAAGAAAAACTTGAAACATTCCCCACTCATTAAAATCAGGAAAGAGACAGGGCTCTATAGTATCCCTACTTCTTTTCAAGTAGTGTTTGAAACCCCAATTAAAGCAGTCAGACAAGAGAAGGAAATTAAACTATTTTCAGATGATATTATACATAAGGGATTACAAAAATTCCACCACAAAACTTCTAGATAGTAACAGTTTCAGCAAAGTGGCAGGATGGAAAAATCAGTAGTCTTTTCTTCTTAGACCAATAACAAGCAATCAGAGAAAGAGGTCATGGAAACACTCCCATTCACAATAGCCTCAAAAAGCTAGGAATGTGCCTAACCAAAGATAAGATCTCTATGAACTGATACATGCACTGAAGTACCCATGACACTATTTAGTTACAAATCATGTGATTACATTGTATACCAACCAATTGACATTAAAATTTTAGGCTAAGAACTGGCCATAATCTCAGCACTTGGAAGGCAGAGGCAGAGGCAGAAGGATTGCTGTGAGACTGAGGCCAGCCTGGTCTACATAGTGAATTCCAGGCCAACCTATGGCTACAGGGAGACCCTGTCTCCAAAAGTACCAAAAAATTTCTTAGGTTGATAAAAAGCAGGAAAAGGAAGAAAATTAATATATCACAAGGTTTTTTTTTTATAAAGAAATTATATTACTTATCTCCAGATAGGAATTTTACACATCACTCATCTCTTAGTCCTGAAGACTTGATTTGTGGTGTGTATAGTTTGTGTGTGTGTTTGTGTATGTGTGTGTGTAGGTTCATGTGGATGTTATGCAAATGTGCATGCATGTACATGAGCATGTGGCAGTCAGATGTAAATGGGAGTCCTTCCTGGATTGCTTTATGTTTTGAGATAGAGTCTCTCACTGAAACAGAAGCTCATCAACATTGCTGAGGTCGGTAGCTAATGAGCTTCAAGAATTCATTTGTCTTTGATCCCCCCCCCCAGAGCTGAGGTTACAGACTTGGACCACCATGTCTGGCCATTTGCATGAGTGCTTGGGATCCAAATGTAGGTTCTCATGCTTGCCTTCTCTCCATCCCCTTGATTTTCTTTTTAACCCAGAACCAGTACTGAAGACATAGTACTGGGTACTACTATATTGATATAACTGCTTCTGCACATAGAGAATGGCAAAAGGACCTTCACACTTTCTGAATTACTAGACACTCAGTGCCTTAGTATTGCATAGTTGATGGATGTATTTACTTCATTTGTATGTTAGACTGTCTCAAAATCTATTACAAGTGCTACAAAACTTTATACTACATTTGAGCACAGGTAGGTCTATTTGAAGCTTACTTATTGTTATGGTTCATGATAGCATGCAATTTTCCTTTTTGAGCCTTTTGTTTAGAGCTAGGAACTAGAACCAGAGCTTTGCATCTTCTAGGCAAACACTCTGTCACTGAGACACACCATCAGTCCACACCCTGGTTCTTATAACAGTAAAAGATCTGTTGTAAAAAGTATTCAAATAAAATTTGTTCTGTTTAGTAAAAAGCTATCTTTCTATAGCCACTTGCAAAAACAAATAGATGCTCATTCACAAGTAAAGTTAGCATTTACTAATATGTAATTTGTCCAGCATGGAGATTGCATGACTGTCCGACAGTGTAACTTTACTGGCTGGCCTGAGCATGGGGTTCCTGAGAACACTGCTCCTCTAATTCACTTTGTGAAGTTGGTTCGAGCAAGCAGAGCACACGACACTACACCTATGGTTGTTCATTGCAGGTAAGAAAGATGCACCTACAACTTATTAAATGTTCTTTAAAGCCAATGACGTCTTTCATTATCGTGCTATAAATTGTATTGTCTTGTAAAAGATGAGTTCAGATTAATTTCAGCTTATACTTTCCAAACATTTCATTGGTTACAACAAACCAGAAAGTAGTGTTTTTATGTCTCTTTTGTTTGTTGTGAATATATTATATTGAACTTTTTTGCATTTCATACATTTTGATCATCTTTAGAACCTTCCCTTATTTGCACCCCCAATTTCCATCAAATGGATTTCAAGTATGCTGTCATATATGTTAAGGCCTATCGAGTCAAGTTTGCGAATCCAGATGTCCCTCGGTGGGAGTTCAGCAGCTGGAACCTGGTCACCTGATCTAGTATCACTCCCCTAATGAAGAACCACTCACTGCTATTGATAGCAGTGATCAGCTATCAATAGTTCCTCAACTAAGGCTGGAGTTTCTTGCCCATTTCCCCAGTTCTGTGCTGGGTTTTTGTCTGGTGTGTACTTGCATGGGTCTTGTGCATGTTGTCACCATTTCTGTTAGTTCATACTAACAAGTTTCCGGCTGCCTGGAAAACTGTTTCCTTATAGTAATCCACCACCCCTCGCTCTTATAGTCTTTTTGCCCCCTCTTCTGGAATGGTCCCTAAGCTGTGGGTTGGCAAGGACAAATAAAGAAGTCCTATCCAGGGCCACGCCCTCTGCAGTATCTTGTCCTCTACCTTTTGGTCAGTTGTGGCTTTCTATGTTAATGCTTCTGTTGAAAGAGGTAGTTTCACTGGAGAGAGTTTAATGATGCATTTAGAGTCTCTCTACTTCCATTTCTACTATGTTCCATGAACCTTTGATGAGGATGTTCCATTATGAATGTGTCACTTAAACTTGGGCCTCTCATAGACACTTATTCTCTGTGTTTGCCCAGTTGTAGATCTCTGTACAAAGTCTCCATATGTTGCATAAAAAAAGCTTCTCTGATGAGTTCTGAGAGGTATAGTTATCTGTAAATAGAATGATACATATTTCCATATGGTAGGAAATTATATAAGTCTAGGGATGTGGCAGACAGGATTTCTCTAGGATCTGAAATAATGTTTCCCTGTAGCTACAGGTGGCCTAGAATTCACTATGTAGACTAGACTGATCTCATCTCAGAGATCCACCTGACTCTGTCTCCCTGAGTGATCAATGAGTATATCTCAAAAAAAGTGAAAAAAAACACAGGAGTATAGAATATTTTTTTAATTTATTGACTGGATTTCTTCCCAAAGGCCTTTAAAATATTTTTTTAAATCATAACCCAATACTTGTTATATGTACATATGTGTGTAGGACATTATAAATTTTACTAATAGCCTCTGATCTTTCATTATTTCAGTTACTATTATTCTAGTATCATAATTTATATTTTGTACAAATATCGTAGATTTCTTAATTACAAGGAAAAAATTAGTAAAAATAGTCTCTGAAGCAAAAAAAAAACAAATTAAGTGACTAGGTAGGTCCCAATTTTCACAAAATTTTGGCTTATAAATTGGGGTTTCTGGTGTTGAAGATTTAACTCAGTGGTAAGATTTAACTTTCCCAGCAAGTGCAAAGACATGGGTTCAGTCTGCATCTCAAAAAAAAAAAAAAAAAAAAAAAAAAAAAAAGATATACTTGCAGGATTTCTGTCTTACTTTTCCATGGTGTCTAATATTTAAATGTAAGACTCACAACTTAACATATCAAAAGTTTTCTACCAACATGGTATAATTTTAAATTTCATATATAAATAATTAGAAGTCTTTCATTATTGGAAATGGCAGGAAAAGTGGGTGAATAATTTAATAAATAATTAGGATTTTACTTACAAAAGATACCTAAAATGTACAAATTCACAGAGGCAAGAATTTAGTGCGGCTGCCTAAATTCTTGCCTCTTGAAGAAAAACTAGGGAGTTATTTTTGTAACATAGTTTATCTGTGGAATAATGAAACAGTTCTGAGAATGGATAACGGTGGTGGCGCACAGACACCATGAAATATTCTTAATGACATGACTGCATTTAAAATTAGATTTTGGTGCTGGAGAGATTGCCTGTGCGTTAAGAGCAGCCAACTGCCTCTTGCAGAGGAACCCGGGTTCGATCCCCCAAGCACCCCAAGGGCTGTGAACCGATCTGAACTCCAATTCCAGGAGAACTTCCATTTCCAGGGAATCCAACGCCTCTTCTGACCTCCAAGGCATTGCACGACACGGGTGCACAGACCTACACGCAGACAATACATTCATACAAATAAATAAATAAATAAATAAATAAATAAATAAATAAATAAAATAAAAGCTTAAAAATAAAATTAAGATATTAACTTTACATTATGTCTTAACACAAAACAAATTTGGTTAAAAATATACTTTAACAATTTTTAACAGTACACTCTAATCAATGTGGGTAAATATGTAAGAAAATAAAAACCTCTATGTAGATGTAGTTTTAAAACCTCTACGTAATGGAAAAAAAAACTCAGGGTGTCAATTAAATGCATACACTTTTTCTTGCTCATTATGAAATATCTGAACAATATCAATTTATTTAAAGCATATAGGCAAAAGGTAAATTCTTCTTTCTTTCCTTTCCTATTTAATTTCCTTCTACAGAAAATGTATATTAAAATGGTATAAATCATGCATTATTGATGATTAGTTTTAAAAATCATTTCCAATTGTCTGCCATGCCCACCTTCTTACCTCAACTGTAGAGTCCTAGTCTCTATGCAACTTGCCAACAGGCTAACTAAAAAAAATAATAATTGAAATTGAAATCTGATGCTTCCAAAATAGAACACTTGATGCCATCTTTGAAGTGTTTCTTCCTCTGTTGCCCCATTGCTGATAAACAGAATTGAAACATTGAAACTCCACAGACACCTACCAGCAGGCACTCGGATCCCCAGACACCCTCTACCTTCCCACTCCGTGTGATCTTCTTGGTTTCTTTGAACAGACATAATCTGCTCTCATTCAGTGATATTCTGCCTCGGCGAGCCTCTGTGATATTCACCTGCTGAGCTCTTTAACTCTGTGCTACCTTCTTTTCAAATACTTCATTACCAAAGCAGCTTTGACTGATGACCTTATTCAGCCTTTCCTTTCTTTCTCCTTCTCCTGATTTTTCTTTCTTCATAGCACTTATCTCCCCAAGTACATTCTGGTATGCATCTATGTACCAATGTTCTCTAGGATAAGTTCCATAGTACAGGGAATTTACATCATTACTGTTTATATTCTAAATGCTTAGAACAATATCTAGCACTCAAAATATGACCAATGATTTAATCACTTGTGGCTCTGTTCAGGCATATACATACGCAAACATATACACACATATGCGTGTATATGTTACTACAATCAGTTTTATGATTCAATACAAGTTTTGGATTGAATCATAAGAAGTATCCTCTTCTGACCTCTGCGGCATTGCATGACATGGGTGCACAAACTTGCATACAGACAGTACATTCATACACATACAGAAATAAATAAAATTAATTAAAAATTTTTAAAAATTAAAAAAAATTAAAAAAGAAGTATCTGATAACATTTGACCATGTATCATTTAGACAAATGCCAGTTACATATGGTTCAAAATAATATTTGTATTACTAAATGACCTTTCAATGTTTTCTCAGATTAACTTTTACATCTACCATTCAAATACCTGGAGATTTTGTATTTCTAACAGGAATCAATTATCTAAGGTTGATAAATTAAATATTTCCATGCAGTATGTACCCTTGGGCATTAAATTAATTTGGTAAAAGTTTAGACTTAAGAATTACATTATTTCTAAGGGGTTAAAATTTTCAAAAGAAAACACATGAGAGATTATTTTTCTAATATGATGCAGAGGAAAAAGTATATGAACTAAATATTTAACATTGTAACATTCAATGTTTCTATTGGTAACTGGAAATAGTATCATTATGAAGCTTCTTGTATCAAAAATTGTAAATGGTGCCAGGATGTTTAAAGGCTCAATGTTTCATATAGAGAACTGTGGGTTAGGTCTCTGGCTATGCAAAATAATGAATAATTAATAATAATAATAATAATAATAAATATAACTGCAAAACTTCTTCATACTTTTCCAACACTCCCTAAGATATTTGGAAAGGAGAATATAAATTCAAAATTATAAAAGGAGAGAACATTTACTCATATGAACGTAAAACATGGTGACAGCATCCACAATCTTATGCAAGCTCAAATAAGACAAAATCCAAGCATAGACATGGGGAAGTGGGGAAGGAATCCCAATACAACATAAGGAACTTTTGGCATTTGATGGCTGGTAGGAGGAGGAAGGACAGTGTCTTACAGGGTTGGAAATCTTGGTTAGCCCAGTGAATTAGACCCACACTGACGAACATTAGGGGACACAAATCAGATTCTATAGAATATTTATCTATCTATCTATCTATCTATCTATCTATCTACCTATCTATCTATCGTGAAGTAGAGGGAGGGATGGAGAGAGAAGTAGCTCTACATACCATCGAAATATACTGTATGAAAATGATAAAAGTTAGCTGGGCATGATTGCGCACGCCTTTAATCCTAGCACTTGGGAGGCAGAGGCAGGCGGATCTTTGTGAGTTCAAGGCCAGCCTGGTCTACAGAGTGAGTTCCAAGCCAGCTGGGGGCTACAGAGAGACCCTGTCTCGAAAAGACCAAAAAAAAAAAAAAAAGAAAATTATAAAAGTTCAATGAATAAAAACCTGTTCAAGGAGTAAAAAGGAGAGAAATAATAAAACAATTGATAAAAATTATTAATAGTAATCATACACACACACACACACACACACACACACACACACACACACACACACACACACACAGAGACAGATTGACAGAGAATAGCTTAAAAGACAAGCATAGAAATTACTTGTGGGGTTTGGAGGGACAGGGTGCTGATCTTTTTGAGAAAGGATCTCACTAGGTAGTCCTAGGTAGCCTGGAACTCTAGGTAGCCTGCCTCTGCCTCCCAAGTGCTAGGATTAAAGGTGTTTACCACCACACCCCCGACTTTGCATCAAACTTTTTTTTTAAATTTTATTTATTTTTTATGCATATGAGTGTACTGTCTGCATGTAGGTAGGTGCACCCGTGTCGTGCAATGCTGCAGAGGTCAGAAGAGGCTGTCATATTCCTCTGGAACTGGAGTTAAAGACGGTTCTCAGCTGCCATGTGGGTGCTGGGAATCGAACCCAGGTCCTCTGCAAGAGCAGTTGGCGCTCTTAACCGCTAGGCCATCTCTCCAGGCCCTGCATCAAACTTTTAAAAAGAATTATCTTTATGGAGTGGGGTGGGAAAGGATTTGAGGAAGAAAATACTCATTGTCCACTTCTGAAATCATTAGGTTTTCAGAACTCACATTCGTGATGTACAATGAAATTATTTTATAACTCATTTTAATGTCAAATTCTTAGACACAAAGAATTAATTCTTCAATAGATAGCATGAAAGTTAGGGGACAGTTTTCCTTAAATGACATAATAATTTGCAGCTCTGACCAGCAATGACTTTCAGTTTGGCAACTGTTCAATAACTAACTGCATTTAAACTTCTGCTACGGGGAATGCTGAAAACAAGACTATCCATTATCTTCAAGAAACTGACTAATCAGAAAATATGGAAATCAACTGCCTTGGGCACACACCTG
>VZQC01015656.1:742319-853214 GCA_009823505.1 Rhizomys pruinosus
TGCACTTGGGAGGGCAGAGGCAGGCGCGGATCTTTGTGAGTTCAAGCCAGCCTGGTCTACAGGTGAGTTCCAAGCAGCTGGGGGCTACAGAGAGACCCTGTCTCGAAAAGACCAAAAAAAAAAAAAAAAGAAAATTATAAAGTTCAATGAATAAAAACCTGTTCAAGGAGTAAAAAAGAGAGAAATAATACAACAATTGATATAAAATTATTCATCAGTTCATCATACACACACACACACACACACACATATATATATATATATATATATATATATATATATATGCTTTTGGTAAAAATCAAAATTCACGGAAACTCCAAATAAATATTTACCTACAAGTAAGAAAACAAACTGCTTAGAATGTATTTGTGTTATAGTTCACTCTCATCATCACCATCAACATCAAAAAGCTGAATAATTTTCCTGTAATTTCATCCTCCCTGCAGTGCTGGCGTCGGAAGAACTGGAGTTTTCATAGCTCTGGACCACCTAACACAACATATAAATGACCATGATTTTGTGGATATATATGGTCTAGTAGCTGAACTGAGGAGTGAGAGGATGTGCATGGTGCAGAACCTGGTAAGACATCCCAGCCCACTCAGTCTTCCTGGTTGTCAGCTCTAGAATCTCTGTATGGGAGTATCTTAGTGACATGTATGAAGTTGTCTGTGCAGTGGAAGAGACTGTTTTCCTGTAAATTCAACTTATTGTGCTGCTACAGCAGGGAAAGGTTATGAGAGAATTAAAAATGTGCTTGAATGTCGTTCCTGACTGTTCATCCTAGTTCATTTATGCTGATGTTGGGAAGAAAACTATAACATTGATTTCTGTTTGCTTTTTCACAATTTTAGAAATCTTACAAATTAAATTCAAAACAATTTCTCTTAGCAATATGTTAAAGCTATAGTTGGTAAAAATTTCAAAATATTGGCTTAGTGAGGTGCTATGCTTTACTTGTCTGTATCTCTGTTGTATATTAGAACTAATAATTATTGTAGCATGTTACCTTATAAATAACTATGAATTTTTATTGATTAGGAAACAAAATATCCATGACACAGATTTTCCTTTTTTAGAAAGTACACTGTAAATATGAAAATGATAGTAACAACCTTTGTTGAGTATCAATTGGATTCTGAGTGATACGCTAGATATTAAACATATATTGCTTCAATTAATCCTGTTGCAAACCTTTATTTGTAAATCAGGGCCAGTAAAACTAGTCAACAGATGAGGTATTATTGGTTTTACATTACTAGTAAGGAATCAAAAGTTTCAAGAAGGTAAGTGATATTCCAAGGAAGTATTTTTAATGTATCAGAGCCCAAATAGAATCTTTTGAATAAAATGTGCAAGATGTTCCTGTTTATATATCTTTTTTACTGGATTTTGTAGAAAATGAAATAAGTACACAGATCTGCTGCATCAGTATTTTCCAGAGCACATACTAAAATACATATGGTATCATGTAAACAGATTGCTGCTAAATGTGATGATGAAATTAATTTTAAACATAGAATTTCTTAGAACCTTTGGGCTAATATGCATGGGCAATAACAAATGCAGAATTCTTTTGTGCAACATTTCTCAAACTTAAATGATTGTGGAACCTTCCAATACTTTCAGAATTGAAATCTGTGATGCAACCTCATGGAACATTAATGCTTTTAGGATGATGCTGTCTTAGGCCAGAGACATCCAAACTTATTAGGAAAAATATTTAAGTATTGAATGCCAACACAAATTTATTTAGTCTTTTAATATATGTTGTATAATTCTGCAAATTATGAAATGTATACAAAGAAAGAAATTAGAAAGCACAATAGAAATATCAACTAAAAATATTTTAAAAACCTTACTAATTGCTTTGGATTTATATTATTAAATGTTTTCTTAAAGGCTATGAAGGATAAAATGCTTCCTGAAAATACTTAAACATATTTCAATATTTCTATAATTGTTAAGATATCATCTAGCTTTTCCCACTTCTTATTTCATTGTTATTTTCCTCCATTGTCATTTTTGCTCATGATATAGTTACAGGATTATTTTAGAAGCATGAAGAATGTTAGGCCTATTGATTTCTTCTCATTCATTTGTACTTTCATGTTAAATATAAACTTTCACCTCCGGTGTCTTTGTCGGAATCTTTCACAGCCACTTCAATGGTGGGAGGATTAGCTAGATAAAACTAGATCATGTCCCTGTGCATTCCGTCATGTGCTGACAGGGCACAAATGAGTAAAGTATCACTCTTCCCTCAGGCTTTTTCAGAAATATAATACTACATGTGACATGGCTGACTTCATGGACAGTGTATAGGTCCCCACATTCAAAAGTACTCTGCATTTGGTTAAATGATTGCATCACTTTCTTAATTCTTAACAGACTTTTTTGACATATTATATGTTTATTATAAGCAAGTTTAATTTAAAGTCACTATTAACATGATTTTGAAATATATATCTAACATTTAATGAATGTAACTCTTGTGATTTAATTTGTTATCATAAAATATAACTAAAATAATTATTTCACTATTTTTATTATTTTTATTCATGAACCCATTTTTGAGAATTTTATAAATAAATACATTCAGTATTCCTATCACCTCCACCCCTCCCTTTCCAACTCAGAACCTTACAGTGTTCCCCTGCCACATTCTCTTCTCAAACTCAGGTCTTCCTCTTCTATGATTATTGTTACACACACACACACACACACACACACACAAACACACACACACATACACACACACAGAGGCAAACACATCCTCTACACATACATATACATATACACAACCTACTGAGCCCAATGAGTGGTGTCTATATACAGGGGTTCTGGACTGAACACTTAGACCTGGACAACCTATTAGAGAGCTCATTTCTGAAGAAAACTGATCTTCCCTCCATCATCAACCACTGACTACCTATAGATTTCACCTAAAGGTCTCACCTTGTGAATATTTCCCCCATCCATGCTGGCATGACAGAGACTATATTTTCATTGTGTGGAGGGCCCTGCAAATTATATAGCTGGTCTTTATCTTACAAGGACTGCAATATCAATCCAAGTCTTCACCATCCTTAAAATTCAATTTCCATCTGAATTTTAGTTAAAAACCATAATAAGGATGAAAAGAGTGGTAGCATTTTCTTCTGAAATCTTTGAGGATACACACTGACAATCACTATTCTTGCAAAATTAATATCTGGCTTTCTTGGCTAGAACAAAAAATTGCTTAGTATAGTATACTTATTTATTTCATTAGTTATTTTTTGATGGATAGAGTATTTTTATGTTAAATTTAATTTAATTTTTATTGGACTTCTACACATAATTTTTCAGCAATTTTTTAAATTTATTTTTATTGATGCTTTGTGTATTTCATACATCATTTTCCAATTCAGTTCAGGCATATATCCCCTTCCCTTCCCCCCCACCCCACCCCTACCCATCGCAGATCGTGCATTCTGCCGTAAGTTTTCTGCATCTTTCTCTGCTTTTTTGTTTTGTTTTGTTTTGTTTTCATTTTTTTTAACAATAGGTGATAATTTGTGAGTACAAGCATCCTTCATGTAAAACCAATTTGCAAGCAGTTGTGCCCAAACCCACACAGCTCATGGGTCCCACCATCCCGAAAGGGATGTTCAATCAAGTTGATCAAATGAGTGTCCAGTCCATATTGTTGTAGTTTCAACATTAACCCCAATCGAAGCCCTTACATTCTACCACGCCCCCTCTTCCGCAGATTGTTCCCTAGGCTTAGAAAAGGGGCACAGATGGATGAGAAGCAAAACACTCTACCGTAAGTTTTCTGCATCTTTCTCTGCTTTTTTTGTTTTGTTTTGTTTTCATTTTTTTTAACAATAGGTGATAATTTGTGAGTACAAGCATCCTTCATGTAAAACCAATTTGCAAGCAGTTGTGCCCAAACCCACACAGCTCATGGGTCCCACCATCCCGAAAGGGATGTTCAATCAAGTTGATCAAATGAGTGTCCAGTCCATATTGTTGTAGTTTCAACATTAACCCCAATCGAAGCCCTTACATTCTACCACGCCCCCTCTTCCGCAGATTGTTCCCTAGGCTTAGAAAAGGGGCACAGATGGATGAGAAGCAAAACACTCTACCGTAAGTTTTCTGCATCTTTCTCTGCTTTTTTTGTTTTGTTTTGTTTTCATTTTTTTTAACAATAGGTGATAATTTGTGAGTACAAGCATCCTTCATGTAAAACCAATTTGCAAGCAGTTGTGCCCAAACCCACACAGCTCATGGGTCCCACCATCCCGAAAGGGATGTTCAATCAAGTTGATCAAATGAGTGTCCAGTCCATATTGTTGTAGTTTCAACATTAACCCCAATCGAAGCCCTTACATTCTACCACGCCCCCTCTTCCGCAGATTGTTCCCTAGGCTTAGAAAAGGGGCACAGATGGATGAGAAGCAAAACACTCTACCGTAAGTTTTCTGCATCTTTCTCTGCTTTTTTTGTTTTGTTTTGTTTTCATTTTTTTTAACAATAGGTGATAATTTGTGAGTACAAGCATCCTTCATGTAAAACCAATTTGCAAGCAGTTGTGCCCAAACCCACACAGCTCATGGGTCCCACCATCCCGAAAGGGATGTTCAATCAAGTTGATCAAATGAGTGTCCAGTCCATATTGTTGTAGTTTCAACATTAACCCCAATCGAAGCCCTTACATTCTACCACGCCCCCTCTTCCGCAGATTGTTCCCTAGGCTTAGAAAAGGGGCACAGATGGATGAGAAGCAAAACACTCTACCGTAAGTTTTCTGCATCTTTCTCTGCTTTTTTTGTTNGTCTGCATGTAGGTCTGTGCGCCCGTGTTGTGCAATGCCACAGAGGTCAGAAGAGGGTCTCAGATTGCCCTGGAACTGGAGTTCTCCTGAAATTGGAGTTACCGACAGTTCTTAGCCGCCATGTGGGTGCTGGGGATCGAACCCAGGTCCTCTGCAAGAGCAGTTGGTGCTCTTAACCGCTAGGCTATCTCTCCAGCCCCTTGCTCCATCTTTTGATAGGGTCATTTGTCTTCTTGATCCTTTGTTTTAGAGTTATTTGTTCATTTATTTATTGATTGAGGCAGTCTGGATTTCCTAGAGAGTTTCCTGCCCCAGCTGGTATTAAAGAAGTGTGCCTCCATATCTGGCTAGATTCCATCTTTAAATAATGAAAGCTGAAATACTAATCAGGTTCTGTAGCTTTGTGGAAATGACCTTCATAAGTTTGTTCATGAAATTAATAATTTTACCCAATTCAGTAATCAATATATGTTATAAGCCTTATGTATAATATTTGTTAGCCAGCCAGAACAAAATATTTCAGGTTGGAGAGGAGAATGGCAAGTTCAAGGTTTGAAAGTCAGAACTTAATTTATAATCTAGTTCTGCTGGTCTGTTTTGGCTCTGAGACCTTGAGCTACTTCTCTTTTGTGAGATGTTATCGTTTTCATGGGTGTCCTCCTATTAAACTAAAGGAAGTGTCTAAGGAACCCAGCATGCAGTAAATGCCCCAGAAGGTTTCACTAGTGCCCCTTGTTGGAAAGCAGACAGGCTGAAGCCCTTTCATCTTAGTTTCCTGAAGCCATGCCCTATCTTTTCCCAGTGATAAAAACCAGGAAAATAACTACATCTTGGCTCTGGTCCTTACAAACTAGTTCTACTTTGTTGATGAAGGGTCATCTCTTCTTCATTTCTATTGCACTGAGGGGTGATTCCAGTTTCTATGAAAAATGCTCAAGTCTCTGCATACACTATAGCAATGCAACAGGAGTGGAAAGCAGGAACCTTAGCAATATTCTGCCTCTAAAGACATCAGAAGGATACAGATCACCCCTAGGAGAGAGCTTGACACTCCCTCCTGAGAGAAGGCTCTGAAATGACATTACATTTTGAAATACTGCTGGTGCCTTAATTAAGGGTTGATCTGGAGTATTCTTTTCACGGCTTTGGGTTCTCCTGAAAATTAGCTAGCATGTAGTCTTATGGTAGGAAAAAAACTATCATGCTTTGGATATCTAATTTTGACACATATTTTATGTATGTTAAAATCCTATAAATCTCACATTGCAGGATTTATGATTCCCTGGGACCAGGAGATTCAGCATCAGAAAAAAAAATAATTCTTAAGGTAGTTACATGAGGTAGAAACTTGTATTTCCATGACATTTTCATAACCTCCTCGGCAATAACACATAATGCCTGAGGGATGGATCTTGGAGCCCACAGAAATGTCTCACACAGCTCGGCTTGCTCTCCTGGCAGAGTTTACGCTCATCATTCTTTCCAGTGGAGACGATGAGATCCAGGCAGTCAGAAGCTTCATGTATCAAATGTGACTGACTTCAAGTTCAAACGTACTGTTGAAAAATCACAAAATTCATGAGTGTAAATTATTTTCAAAGAATTGTATTGTGCAGAAGTATGTCTATTAATAATATTCACTGTGTGATTTATATGTGAAAATACTCTTGGTGTTACAATGAAAGAAACTTACTAGCAATGTCAGTAGAATGGTTATTATTTCATAACAACACTTCATTCCTTAACAAAAATCAAATGCTGTAATTAGATCATCCACCTCGAGTACAGCACTTGATCCCCAATGACTTCTTCATGTTCACTAAATCTCATCTGTCCTTATATGGTAAAGATTGGGTAGCTGCGAGAATTAAATGAAACTAAGTCAACAAATGTTTATTACGCAACCGCTGTGTGCCAGGCACTGATGTTACCAGTAGGAATTTAGTAACAAATATGAAAGAGTCCTGTTGTCATGGAATGCCATTCTAGTAATGAAATGTTTCTGGAAACATTTTATAACTCACAAAGAGATAAGCATTACTAATAATGACCAGAAATTTCAGAAAACAAGTTCAATAGAAAAGTTACCCAAAAGCTTTTGAAGTATTATAGTAGAAGATATAAACCATTACTGAAGACTTCCTCAAAAATTATTTTTATCAGTTAAAGTGAGGCATGTTTTTTTTATTTTTAATGTATTTATTCAATTTTTATCTCCTCCCCTCATCCAGATCCCCCATATTCTGACCCACCAAATCTATGTATTCTGTCATTTATGTTAAGGCCTATTGACTCAAGTTAGTGTACCCAGAAGTCTCTCAGTACAAGTTCATCCACTGGAGTCTGTCTAGTCAACCTATCTAGAGTCTCTCTCTCTTAAAGAAAATCAAATCTCCCTCACCTGGCAGCAATCATATATGGGTAAGGGTTGTTTAAAATACAGACTTTTGCAGTCTGAATGACTACTGGAATGCAAACAGGTAGTATTACTACCATCAGCAATGGATGGCGCCCTCTTTATAAGAAAAATCCCCACCTCATCATTTGTTTAAACTCTTCCTTTGATGTCTAGGCACAATACATCTTCTTACATCAGTGCATTCTGGATCTCTTATCAAATAAGGGAAATCACCAGCCTATCTGCTTTGTTAACTATTCCACACTTCAGAAAATGGACTCTTTGGATGCCATGGAAGGTAAACAGACACAATATATATCCCCCGGTCACTATCTTACCATCTACTTACTGCAGGGCTATTAATTTCAGAGTAACTAATGCTTAACCATGCTTGAGAAGCCAATTTAGAGCATATATTAACTTTTTCATTTCCCTTTTATGGTAGTGGGGAAATAGCCTTTCTGTCTTGACTATATTTATGATTAAAATGTAAATTTTTTTAATTATTAATTTTAATATTGTCTTTTCACATTTTACCACCTGTTATAGGTGATGTTGAACTTGAATGGGAAGAAACTACCATGTAAATACTTGGACCAAAGGTAACAACTGGAAGATAAAATGTTTGGATTCTGGGAGCCAAAATTGCCCCTTCTTGCTTCTGAATTGAAATGAGCAAAGGGAATCTTCATGCTCCTCAAACTGTGCTTCTTTAACTGGATTGTCTATTAATAGACAGTTGTAGGAAGCTGTTAACTTAAGATAGTTATTTGTTTGTATGGAATAAGCCTTATGCATTTTAAACATTCAAGAAAAGACATCACAATTTTGAGGCCTTTAATATTTTGTAACAAGCCAAATATAAATGTATTACTATATTAGCCTATGTGTTTCAGTGTGCATTTTCTCTGTGTGTTGGATTTCATTTTGAACAAAAGCTGTACATGGTGATTCAGTGCGTTATTTTGGCCTCCAGGGTGCTGACGTTCCTTGTGGATGACTTCCAGGATTGTCATAATGATATTTACTTCCATGTTTGCCCTGTATTTTGAGTCCTCTGTTTTATGAGTGTTGAGATATCAGCTTATGATCCTGAGCAGCTGAACAATAACCCCTGACACTTCAGAGATCACTCAGCCTTGAGTCAACACACAGTAGCTCACTGGTTAAACTTAGAGCTATTTAAATTGTGTTGTCATCGTCAGTTTTCAAAAACAAAAAATTAAAAGTGCAATTTCACATATGAATTTACAGAGTATCTTTTCATCTTGTCTACATTTGCACACTGACAGGCATAGAATGACCTGTACTGTATTTAAATATGTAGTCATCAATATCAGAGTATTTGCCCAATAGATTTGTATTCAACCTAACTTTACCAGTTTGAAGCGTTTCTCAGTAGAAATGTATACAATAGTAATAAAATCATGTAATGTGTAACAAGCTTGTAAAATAATAAATGATCTGCTCTGTTGTGCCAACAGAAACTTCTGGATAGATGACATTAAACTATCTTTAATTATTTCTCAGAGGTTATACCGTAGTATATTTAGCGGAAATTAAAACAACGAAATTAACTAGATTGTATAAGAGATTTTTTAAAGAAAATTATTTTGCCCCATTTTGCTAGATAGCAATAATATACTTAATTTAGCATTGTGAAACTATTTTCTCATAGAGTCTATAAAAGTCACAACAAATAAATAGTATTAAACATTCTACTACTTCTGTGATAAGAATTATATCTTATGCTTATTTTTGCTGGACTATACCTATAGAAAAATGCGATGGCCAATAAAATTGAATTTTAATGAACTGAGTTACCTTGAAGCATGATTTGAGAGGTCTTTATTTAAATATCAATTCAATTTATATCATATTAAATATTGATAATTGTATCAATTATGTGACATGTAATATATATTAGTATGAAATCATTTATGTTACCTTACATTTATTATATGTGTTTTATATATACAATTAAGATATAATAATTTTCAAAATCATCCAAAGAAGGTAATTTTAATATGAAGTTAATTATCCAAGAAAGTAAATATTTTATTTTTACAAGTAGTCTGAGAAAGTGTGACATCTGAGTCCCATATTTTTACAGCAAGGAAGTGCAAATAATTACTATCTACTACGATGCCATCAACACATTTATGCTATAGAAACTTATATAAAAAAATAAAACATGATTAGAAGTCTAAAATGTTCAAGTTTCAGCTATAAACTTTTCAGTTCCCTTCATGTTACTCATTGGAATTTTATGGCAGTAAGATTTTAGTAGTCAAAAGACAGAAAATGCAGTTGATGGACAATAAATTCTGGGTTTACTTTTTAATATTGTAATGATAGTAAAGAAAATATAGCTTGGTCTACAAACCAAATCATTTTTTGTGAGATCAGTGTAAATAAGATGTATAGAAATGAGTTTTTCAGTGTTTACTAGTATCTGAACATACAAAAAACAATTGAAAATTATTAACTCTCCTCTAAAACAGTGCTAACCAAACTTTTATATGTCACATGAGGATTATTTCTAAATGCATAAGCTCTTTCAATGACAATAGGGTCACCCTGAGAATCACTGCTAGCATGCAGTCCAGGTTTGATATTGCTGTTTGATATCAAGCCATATGGTAAATAATGTATGAATCTCTAGAAGATATTATGGTCAGAATACTTTTAGATCTATCTGAAATTATTAGAAACTTTTTTTTAAAAAGACTTAAAGTCTATCAGAAAACAAAATATAACATGTCAAATCAAGAAACTGAAATTGAACTGAAACTCTCACATTAATGTTAGATAAAAGATCTCTTAATCAGATTGTGATAAGGTCACTGCATATCCAGGTTCTATGAGTGACTACTAAGTGCAAATTAAAATAATGAAGAACACCTGTAGCTTTTTAGAGCCAATTTGTCAAAGTTCATTGAAGCACATGTACAATAAATGAGCAACATATGTTTGGTAGGAATCGAATGAAACTGGAGCCTCTCTGAATGGTTGGCCAGAGACTGGAGCAGCTGTGGGTAGCGCCTCTACTTTCATGCTGCAATTAAATGTACAATGTTCTTCTGTTGGTTTATAGGAAATGTATATACTGTCTTTTGAAAAATACTAATTAAACTTTGACCTTTATAGAAAAGAATGGGTTGCACTCCACATATTATGCCAAACACTTGCATTTTAATATGGAATTGAAGTTGAGTAAAGTATTCTGCAAGTCCATGCCATTATCAGGACAACCCAAGACTATTTTCATGGTCTTTCAGAAAGCACATAGTAATTTTTATGAGAATTTGAGAATTGGGAACACAAAGAAGTTGAACTTCTCAACTGAATGATATTATTAAGTAAAAATGAAAAAGTTATAAAGTATAATCTTAAAACAGCTTTTCTTTTTAAGGATAAATAATATATCAGAGTACGTAATCTCATAAATATAGAGAAAGGGTTTCCAGGTGGAAACAGGTTTTGTATATCCACAACCTCATGGAGATGTTTCAGGAAGCATATTTGCTTACACATATGAAAATGTTTTGAAAAGTAAAATCAACTTAGTTAGGCTTGCAAAATAAAAAAAAAAAAACCACATTACTATGATAAAGAACTCTCAGTCCTTATTGCATTAAGAAGCCAAGAGTAGATTTAACGATCTCACATTAATAATATCCAACATACAACTACAAATTATTAGACATATCAAAAGCATGTAACCCACAACTAGGAGAATGATGTTAATAGAAACAGTGTGAAAACAATAAGTAAGGCTGTACCACCCATTCTAAGATTGTGTTGAACTTTGTGATATTGTTTTCATATTTGTATGTCTGTTTCACATAGACAAACTAAAGAGGGAATATTAACAGATATGTTGATTTCTGCTGAATAAGACCAGTAATACCTTTTCAAAATGAATTATTAAAAACATACTTAAGGAGTTTTGGATTAAAATGAACGTCCGGAAAAATATGCGAATAGCATAAAGTGTGATTTGGAAAACAAGTTGAAAATCATTTTTAGCAGAAAAGGATCATATATCAGGACCAAATGGATTTATTTCTAGAATTCAAGGATATTTCAATATGTAAAAATTAATACAGTACGCCAAATTGTCAGACTAAAGAACTCCTGATAATCTGAAATTCTACATACATAAAAGTACTAATTCAACATTTTATTATTTAATATTTTTATTGATTCGGGAATTCTAAGCAATATTTTATGATCATATTTGGACACCCCCCTCAGTTCTACCTTACTAGCCACCCTTCAACTTAAAGTCCTCTGTTATTATTTTGGTAAAGGCCTATTGAGTCTAATCTGTGTTTCCCAAATGCTCTTGCGTCTGAATCAGTCCCTTGGTGTTTGATCAACCTATCAGATGTCACACCAGTAAGGAAAACTGACTCTTCCTCTCCCAGCATTTACAGTTGCCAGTAGATCCTCCGCTAGAATCAGGGCTTACTGCCCACCTCTGATATCCATGCTGGGCTTCTGTCTCTGGCTTGGGTTTGGACAGGTCTTATGCATGGTGTTAAAAGTGCTACATGTTTATAACATAGTTTCCTCATATTCATCTACCACCTCTGGCTCATAAAATCTTTCCAACTCTTCTGCAATATCGCTGAGCCTTTGGAGGAGAAGATGGAATATAGGTATCCCAGTTAGAGTGGAGAACTCTGCAGTCTCTTACTCTGCACATTGACCCATTGTGAGTCTGTACTAATCATCATCTGCTGCAAAAAGAAATTTCTGTGGTGAGAGTCGAGAAATGCACTAATTTATGGGCATAAGACAAGTCATTATGAGTTCAGTTTAATATTTTGCCTATTTATAAGAATGATAATTATAGGGCTTTAAATCCAACTAGAAGGTGGTTGGTTACTCTTCTATCATTCATTCCATTCTTGTGCCAGTGGGTATATTTTTGCCAAACCCGTTGTTATTGTAGTTCACAGGGTTCACTGCTTAGTAAGGTTGATGATTACCTTTCTCTGTCAGTTACATGCATAGCACCTTTTCGTACTGAAATCAAGCCAGCAAAGATGAAGTTTCAAGATCAGTACCAGTTTGATTTCTACTTGTTTGTTCTATGACTCAGATATGTAGTGTCTGCAGCAAGAGTCTTATCATCGTTTTGGTGGATAACCAATGCAGTGGCAGTAGCCAGTATTATTTGAGAGAAAAATATACAGTTCTAGGATAAAACACAATGCCTATATTAATGAAAAACTGCACCACATTCTAGGGGACAAGATTATATTAAAAATATATCAATTTCTTCCAAATGAATTTGTAACAATTAACAATTGTTTTCTGAATTCAAAATTCTAACATTCTTTCTTACACTAAAAAAAGAGTAGAGAAAACCTGAGTCTCCACAGGCATCCCCAGAACACTTAAGAAATAGACTTTCAGAACAAACCTAAGTTTGAAATTGCAGAATAAAGTACATTACAGTGAAATACCTTCAACCTTTTTTAAATTAAGAAGTCAACAAAATACACTTAATGTCACATTCAAAACAGCCAACATCTAACTATAAATTTTATCACATATAATCAGAATTATCCATTCATTAAAACAGATGCTGAATTAGTTGCTTTTCCTATAGCCGTGAAAAATTCCATGACAAAACAAATTAGGGTGGGACTGGAGAGGTGGCTCAGTGGTTAAGAGCACTAGCTGCATTTGCAAAGTACCCAGGTTCAGTTCGTAGAACCAACATGGTGGCTAACAACCATCTGTAACTCTAGTTCCCAGGACTCCAATATTCTCCTCTGGCCTCTGCAAGCACTGCATGACATGGGTCCAGTTACCTACAAGCAGGCAAAACACTCCTATATATAAATCAAATGTTAATAATTTAAATAGCAGCTTTTCATAGACTTCATTTTGGCTTGCAGATCCAGGGTACAATCCACCTGGATGAGTAAATCAGAGCAGACAACAGGTTACAATGATACTCAGGAGGTAGAGAATAATGAAGGCAGATTCTCAGCATTCTCCTTTTAGTCAGCCCAGGACCCTAGCCTAAGGAATGATATTGTCCACCTTACTTTTTTTTCTAGACAGGGTTGTCTCCCTGTGGTCCCAGCTGCCCTAGAATGTGCTATGTAGACCAAGCTGGCCTTAATCTCACAGAGGCCCATCTGTCCCTGCCTTCTGAGTGCTGGGATTAAAGACATGGGCCACTCACCTGGCTGATGTTGCCCACTTTTAGGGTGAGTCTTCTTTCCCTATTTAACCTAATCATTCCTCAGAGGCATGACCAGACACTCGTCTCCCAGGGGAATCTAGACCTTGTTAAGTTGATAATATTAAAAAAAATAATAGAAATGACCAAATACCAAAAAGTGGTAATAGAGGATAGTGAACATAAATATTACTAGAATATATAAAAATATTACAAAGAGCTGGGCGTGGTGGCGCACGCCTTTAATCCTAGCACTTGGGAGGCAGAGGCAGGCGGATCTTTGTGAGTTCAAGGCCAGCCTGGTCTACAATGTGAGTTCCAGGACAGCTGGGGCTACAGGGAGACCCTGTCTCGAAAAGACCAAAAAAAAAAAAAATGTTACAAAGAAACTGTCTGTCCCCTTGGTATCTTCCTCCTTTTTATCTGTTGAATTTCCTTTTTGACAGATTCACAGATGTATAGAATGAATCCTGTTTGCTCATACCACCCTGCTGCCTTCCTTTCATGCCTGTCAGTCCCCACCATTCCACAGGTCAGGTCCTAACACAGCTATTGCAGTCATGATCTCAGCAGCAGTGACTAGACCTGGTCACAGGATTTGGGGGTGGCTCATAGAGCTCTCCCCACTGGGTGGGTGGTGAGTTCTTATGAAGAGGCAGTCACTGCCTTCAGTTGATGATCAGTGAGAGGTTCAGTGGATACTTCCAAACTCATGGCCACACAGAAGGTCCTGATTAATTAAAATCAACGGGTTTTAAAACAAAACAGTCAGAGATCTTTAATAATGAAAAATGATGATATCTGATATCAGAATTTTACTAGCTATAAAATTAAGAGCACATTAGATCTTGTAGTTGAAAATATCAGTAACCTCAAAGAGAGGGCACTAGAAATTATCCATACTGAAAGATAGAAGCAAACAAGAAAATATGTTGGAAAAGCCAGAGGTCCTCAGTGACTTAAGGTATCACACATAGCAGTCTTAAACAACTATAATCAGAATTATAGAATTAATGGAAAAGGTCAGAAAAAATTGGAAACATAATGTCCAAATATTTCTTAAATAATGTAAAAATATGTATTTACATATTGATGAATCTCACTGAAATATACATAAACATGTCTATATATTCATACTATTATTTCAGTCATTTCTATGCAAAATATTGTTTCTTCATAGAACACAGATAGACGTTATATTAAGGCAGATCACAGTAGAACAGGTCAACCATAGAATAAAAACTCAAAAGCAATAAAAGCAACCAAAAATACCTATTCTGCCTCTATACTGATTTCCATAGTGGCTTCACAAGTTTACAATCCTTCCCACAGTGAACAGTTTCCTCTCCTCAATGCAGACAAAAGATAACCTATTCTGGATAATAAAGAAAAGAAACTATGCAGGCTTTTATTGAGAAATAAGACAAATTATGGGATGAAATATTTAAAGTGTTAAAGGTATTGCCTCAAATTTGTAAGGACAGTTCAACAGTAATAATTGTATATAAATAATAATCACTTGCTCTTTGAAAAACAGTTTTTAAAAATATGAAATATTAAACCACAGGCTGTCAAAAGGAAAGAAAAAAGACATAGTACATGTAATATTCTACCAACCTTGGGACTTATATTCTGAATATGTTTAGTGACAAGGTAGCACACAGGCAAGACACTAAGTGACATCATTGAGTAAATGCAAATTAGGTCTTGAGATGCCAGTGCACCCTCAGTAGATAGATCAAAATTAAAATGACCAAAAATCATCCAGCTGGAAATGAAAGTATAATATGATGTCATTGCTTTCAAAAACAGTTTGGCATTTCTTATGAAGATGAACATACTCTGTTATTGCACCATCCAACATTCCTAGTCCTACTAATTTATTCAAGAGAAATTAAAATAGACCTACAGAAAAGGAGTTGAATGATTGTGGTTGGTAGCAACTCGTAATTGCCCAAAATGAAAAATTCAAGTGCCTCTCAGTGGGAATAAACAAATCATGGTTTGTTTGGAGAATGAAATGCAATTTGACAATAAAATACTAATGAACTATTGACACCTACAAGAGTGGAGAATGTCTAAAACATGCAAGGGAAAGAAAATGGACAATATTAATATAAGAAATACCAATTTACATGTAGTTTATTAATACATAAAAGTAGCCTAGAGTGTTAGATATCTGTGATGGTTAATCCTGGGAGTCAATTTGACTGGACTAAGGAACAAATAAGAGAAAAAGGATCTTCAGATTGGACTACCTCAACCCGGATGGCCCACTCCAAATGTGGGCTTTACCTTCTGCTGGCAGGCAGTATTAAAAGCCATGCCAGAGGGATCTGGTCCCTTTTATCCTGTGGCTTGCCTCTCTTTCACCAGTGAGTTTGTCTTGCTGCTGTGATCAACCCTACGGATCCCAGCATGTTCTGAGACTGGCAGATCTCCTGGAATCCATTGGGCCTTCAGCATCAGATTGGGACTAACTGAGACATCCAGCCTTGCAGATTGAGCAGTTGCCTGGATTCTCAGCCTCTCCAGTGTGGTGCAGCTACTGTTGGACACCTTGAACTCTGTCACGTGAGCAAATCAATAAATTGTATATAGCTGTATATTCATCCTGTTGCTTCTGTTTCTTTAGAGAACTAATACAATATCAAATACACCAGAGTTTACCAGAGTGAGGCATTGTGAAGTAGTAAATAAAATGAACTAACAGGAACATGTGAAGGCTGATGAAAGTTTTTTTTTTTATGTCGAATGGAGTGATGTTTATGTAGGAAATCCATGTGAAAAATGCCTTAAAGGTATACATAAAATAAATGCACTTTACATTGTGTAAATTCTGTAAATATAAGTGGATTAAAGAAACAGAAGGATAATAAATATTTGTATGATATTTAATTTTTGTCACTTACATATCTTAAGAAACATATACTTATGTTTATTACTGTACCACTATAATATAAACATAAATGATGAATGGGAATAATTATAACCTCCACTGCTTTGGGAGGAGTGCAGGTAGGGAGACTGTAGTGGTTTGAATGAGTGTCCCCCATAGGCTTTAAGTATTCAGACATTTGTCTCCAGTTGGTGGTACTGTTCTTAGAGGTCTTAGAAGGTGTGGCCGTGCTAGAGGAAGTATGTCACTGGGGGCAGGCTTAGTGAGTTTAACAAGCCGTGTGGTCTCCAGTCGCTCTCTCTGCTTCCTGTGCTCATTACAAGATGTGACCCTTGGCATGCTGCTCCAGCTCCAGCCACCATGCCTCCCGCCACAATGGACTCTAATTCCATGGAACCCTCAATCATAAGCTCAAATAAACTCTTCCTTTCATAAGTTCCTTTGGTCATGATGTTTTATCACAGCAACAGAAAAGTGACTAATACAGTTATTTGGTAGCAGAGCTGTTGGCTGTAAAGAACCTGACCATGTGGCTGTTTAGAGAAATGTGGAAGACTTTGGAACTTTGGGCTAGAAAAGCTGTTGACTACTGTAAGCAGAGCTTAACAGGCCATTCTAGTAGAAGCCTGGAAGAAAGCATGGCTTCAAAAAATGTAGTTCCAGAGGAAAATAAAGACTTAGGCAGCAACTGGGATATTTTGATAAAGAGTCTGGCAGTAGTTTGCCCACAGCCCAAATGCTTGCCTGATGCTAAGTTGAAAAGCAATGGACTAATGTCTTTGGTGGAGGATATTTCAAGACAGCCTAATGTAGAAATGGTGGCGTGGCTTTTAATGGTGAATATTATACAGATATACAGTGAAAAAGAGCAAATGGGGCAGAAGGAAATGCAGAATGTACAGTTTGGATCTGAAAAGTACACTAGGAAGATTAAAGGTGTGACCAAGTCATGTGAAGGAGAGGTTCCTTTTCATAAGGAGACTAAAGTGATTAAGGAGAGGCCTAGATATTTACAAGTAAACAATGGGAAAGGTGAGATTAAAGTGATTAAGGAGGGGCCTTGAGATTTACAAGTAAACAACAGAATCAATACCTTCAGGGCAAGACCACAACCAGCTAATCCAACTTTTGAAAGGAAAATACTGAAAGTGTTTTCTTTTGAAAGTCCAGGGCAGAGAAAAATTGCTAATGTTGTTAAAGTAGGAGAGAGTCCATCCCGAACTTGCAGCCAGATTCGGCAATTTCATTCATGTGGTGCTGGCTTTAGAGGCATGAAGTTTGCAAGAGTGAAGGGGTCATCAGTTCTTCCTCCATGGTTTCAGAGAGACACAGAGGCCAGGCAGAGTGCAGCAGGGGCATCCCTGAATAAGGAAGGCCCTGATAGGCCATTGGGTGAAGCTGTGAATGTGAAGCCTGGTTGGCAGCAGAGACCCCAAGAAGACATTCGAGATGCCAGACCTGTGAGATATTTGCCAAGGAGAGCTGCATACAGGGAGTGGTACCAGCCTAAGAAAGAGATGTATGTTGCAAGCAAAGCTGGAAGAGCTGAGCCATCTAAGCCCTTTGGAAGTCAAGTCCCAGAAGTCACACATGGAGCTACTGGTCTTGGAGTTTACCCTGCTGGTTTTCGGTCTTGTTTTGGTCCAGTATTTCCTCACTATGCCTCTATTCCTCCTTTTTGGAATGGGAATGTGTATTCAGTTCCACTGTACATTGGGAGTATGTAATTTGTCTTTACAGGAGCTTACAGTTTAGGAGATTGGCCTGAGTCTCAGAAGAGACTTTGGACTGTAGACTTTTGAATGGCATTGAAACTAGTAAAGACTATGGGGACTTTTAAGGTTGGACTAAATGCATTTTGCATTTTATATGGTCATGAGCCTATGGGGGCCAGGGAGTGGAATGTGGTGGTTTGAATGAGTGTCCCCCATAGGCTTTAAGTATTCAGACATTTTGTCTCCAGTTGGTGGCACTGTTCTTGGAGGTCTTAGAAGGTGTGGCCGTGCTAGAGGAAGTATGTCACTGGGGGCAGGCTCAGTGAGTTTAACAAGCCATGTTGACTCCTGTCACTCTCTCTGCTTCCTGTGCTCATTGCGAGATGTGACCCTTGGCATGCTGCTCCAGCTCCAGCCACCATGTCTCCCACCACAATGGACTCTAATTCCCTGGAATCCTCAGTCATAAGCTCAAATAAACTCTTCCTTTTATAAGTTCCTTTGGTCATGGTGTTTTAGCACAGCAACAGAAAAGTGACTAATACAGAGACTGACTGTCATGCAATTACAGGAATACACAGCAACTTCAAACTCATTCGTACTACCTGTTTGAAACTTTGAAGCATATCTAGCTATATGGTTAGATTTTCTGAAGTTGAGTTTTGAGTACATTAACATTTTATTATTTATGTTTTTTTTAGTTTAAAATATTTCCTATTATGATTAACCACATGGTCTTACTTACATACAGTTTCTAAAGTAGTTCACTTCATATAAGAAAAAGTAGTAGCCAGGCGTGGTGGCGCAAGCCTTTAATCCTACACTCAGGAGGCAGAGGCAGGAGGATCTTTGTGAGTTCAAGGCCAGCCTGGTCTACAGAGTGAGTTCCAGGACAGCTGGGGCTACAGGGAGACCCTGTCTCGAAAAGACCAAAAAAAGGAAAAAGAAAAGAAATAGTGGTTACCAAAGGGTGAGGTGCTTAGTCTGGAGCTGGTAGGGACATGTTTCTTCCAAAGAGGCATAATTAGATTTAAGGGAATAAGTTCAAAGATGTACTTTACAGCATGGTGCCTATAATTAATAATTACCAGATTCTGGAAAAATGGACATACGTTGGTTGTTTACTATTATCATCACAAAAATAGCTATGAGAGGAAATGCATTTTTTATTTAACTAGATTTTTCCATTCAATAACATACATACATTCCAGAGGATATATATGGCAACTACATATGATTTTATTTTCAAATAATAATTATAACATTTTATAAATAGCAAAATAATAGATATTTCATAATTTTTAGTCAGGTTTTATTTATTTCTTTTTATTTTTTTAATATAATGCTTTTATTGATGTTTTGTGTATTTCAGACATAATTTTCCATTCAATTTAGGCATATTCCCCTTTCCTTTCCCCCACCCCACCCCAGATCATGCATTCTTCCATAACTGTCCTGTGTCTTTCTCTGTCTTTTTTTATGTTTAGGAATTCACATTTTCCTCCTTTAATTTTACATTACTCTAAAATATGAATACATACCTTCTACCCATAAACAGTAATTACGGAGTCTGAAAATAAGTGGTGGGTCGATTCTAGAGCCTGTTAAGAGATTTACATTATAACAACATAGTTGCTTTCAGATAAAAAGAAATATATCAATAATGCTGTTCAGCTTGCCTTTCAACTGGGGATTTGGTGTTAGCATCCTAAAACCACTCTCAGATATCATCTCACTCAACTGGCTAAGATCAGGAAAACAAAAGACACCAAATGCTGGAGAGCTTGTGGGGAAAGGGGAACACTCATCCACTGCTCATGGGAATGTAAACTTGTACAACCAGTATGGAAAGCAGTGTGGAAAACCCTTAAAAGACTCAAGATAAGCCTACCACCTGACCCAGTCATACCACTCCTGGAGATATTTCATAATTTTTAAATGAATAAATTTAAAACTTTAATGATTTATTGAAATAAATTATATAAAATGTTTATAGATTATTTTCGCAGAACTCTACAAAGTTGATATATTCTCCTGCTTGAAAAAGTTAAGCATGGAAAGCATTCCTTACCTACAATTATTATGTGCTTACTCAATTTCCAAAGCAATTTCATCCAACAATTGGCATTTTAAATATTAAATATAATTTGACATGGTTGTAGCTTTTTCTAGAAATATCATTCAGCCATCATTTAATATTTATAACACATGAATTTCCATGGATAATATGGTGCATTTATTTGCTGAACTGTCACAAATACAGAGCTGGCTTAATCAGAGTGTAAGATGTTCATGAAACTAAAGGACAGTAACAAGATTAGTACCTAGTCCTTGGTCTATTAAAACAGAAGTCCCATATTTATGTTTTAAAGAGTTACTCAAATAACATACGAATAAATGTATAAAGCAGACAATTATAATTTCATTTGTAACAAAGAGTAACTTCATTGATCAATTACCATGTCCCAGACATTTTCTAAGAATTTTACTAATATGAATTCCCTAGTCTTGTTACAGTTCATAGAACCAGGTGCTATTGTTTGCCTTTTTCAAACCAGTAAAGCAAGGGAAAAATAATTTAAATAGCCCACTCAAGGTTACAGTTTCAGTAAATGGAATAGTCTGGACTTGAACTGAGAAAGCCATATTTGCCACCATGCCCTTCTCTATCCCATAGAAACCTCCATAGAGATTATCATACCTACCTGGACTTACTGTATATACATGGATACTACACCCATTCTCAGAGTAGATGTTTTTGGATGCTGTCTGTATTACTCTAGTTTATGCAAATTAGATTGTGTCACATGACTAGTGGTGGTGCCAGTCTGAGTGTATTCAGCTAGCTAGTGCATTACTGTTATTTCCTGCCTCCTTCATAAAAACATTTGATCCAAACCAAATTGCATTATTTTTTTTTTAGTTCTGTACAGCTTCTTGTCATATGCCTCTTATTCTTAGCTCTGAGCATTTCATTGATTTAATTTATGTCTACACTTAATTTATATTTAATTATATTTACACCTTAAGGACACAGAAATGGACAGGAATTTATCATATTTTTCCACAGGAATATAGAACACAGATTAACCCCAATTCAATAACAGTAGATTATTTTAATACCCCATATCTCCAATAGACAGCCAACTGAACAAAGAATAAACAGACACATGAATTAAATGACATCTTACATGAAATGGACCTAACAGACACCTAGACAATATTCCATAAGTACCAATGAATACGCTTTCAACTCAGCAGCCCATTCGAGTTTCTCTTAAATTGACCTCATACTTGGACGCAAAATACCACCTCAACAAATACAAAAAATTAAAATATTCTATAAGACCATGATGCAATGAAGCTTATAATCAACAGCAAAAGAAGCTCTAGTAACTGTAGGAACCCATGGAGATTAAACAACATACTCTGTATGATGAATGGTTCAAAGAAGAAATTAAAAAACAAAAGCTGGGCGTGGTGGTGCACGCCTTTAATCCTAGCACTTGGGAGGCAAAGGCAGGTGGATCTTTGTGAGTTCAAGGCCAGCCTGGTCTACAGAGTGAGTTCCAGGACAGCTGGGGCTACAGGGAGACCCTTTCTTGAAAAGAACAACAACAAAAAAAGTATTCCTGGAACTAAATGAAAATTATAATACAACACAGCAAAATATCTGGGACACTTTAAAACCAATCCTAAGTGGTAAATTTTTGGTTACCAGTACCTACATTAAAAAAACAACAACAACAGGAAAAGCACATATAAAAGACTTAACAGTTCAACTCAAGACTCTGGAAAGGCATGAACAAAGTGATTTCAAACCTATTTGATGAGAAGAAATAACAGAAATAAGAGCATAAATTAATGAAATAGATACAAAGAAAATAATAAAAGAATCAATGATTCTAAGAGCTGGTTCTTTGAAAAGTTAAGCAAGATAGACACACCATTAGCTCAATTAAACAAATGAAAGAAAGGAAATCCAAATTAACAAAATCAGATGAAAGGGCAAAAATCATAATAGACATCAAAACAATCTAGATCATTATAAGAAAACATTTTACAAAGATATATTCGGTTAAATTTGAAAACCTGAAAGAAATGAATGAATTTCTAGATCATGGAAACCACAAATGTTAAACAATAAGAAGAGATCAACAGCTTGAACAGACCCATAACAAATAAGAAAATTGAAACAGTAATACAAAACCTCCTGACTAAAAAAAAAAAAAAAAGCCCATACCGAGATGGATTCACAGCAGAATTCTACTAGACATTCAAAGAAGAGATACAAGCAATAGTTCTTAAATTATTCGAAAAGATAAAAACAGAGGGAGAGTTCCCAAACTTCTATGAAGCCAGTATCACTCTAATACCAAAATCAGGTAAAGACACAGCAAAAAAGAGGGTTATAGATTCTTATCCTTAATGAACATAGATTCAAAAATTCACAACAAAATACTGGCGAATAGCATACAGACACACATCAAAAAAATTCACCATGATCAAGTCAATTTTATTCCAGAGATGCAGGGATAGTTCAATATATGAAAGTTAGTATATGTCTAAGAAAAAAAAAGAAAGTTAATATATGTAATAACCCATATAAATTGAGTTAAAGACAAAAACCGCATGTCATCTCAATAGAGATGCCCATTGACAAAATCCAACATGCATTTTATATTAAAAGTGCTAGAGGTAACTGAACTGAAGGGAAAATACCTCATCATAATTAAAGCTAAATTCAACAAACCCATAGTCCACATCATTCTAAATGGAGGAAAAACTGACAGCATTCCCATTAAAATTCAAATAGATCTCATAAAACTAATTTAGCAAAATACAGGATAAGGCAGTTTCAAGATATCCTCAAAGAAGCTATCCCTGAGGGTTAGACAGGTGCTGGAGATGCAAAGGCCAGTCTCAATGGAGCTGCCAGTGTGAGCAGGGGCGGAGACAACACCAGGTCCAGAGAGTACAGTAACGAGGAACAGGTGTCAAACCAGGGTAGCAGGTCACTTAAGTGTAAGTTGTAAGAGGTAGTGTATCATAACGGGCAGGTGAACCAAGTCTAAAAAGAGGCTGGGAACTGGCACTACACAGATCCAAGTAAAGCCAGGGGCAGGGAAGCTAGTCAGCAGGGAGATCTGCTTCTACCATCAGCTAGATTGGGTGGAACCCCATTTTCTAATGGAATATAACAAACCAGAAACTTAGGTAGCGTTCAGTATCCTCTCATTATTTGAATATATATAGTTATGTATCTACCTATACACACACACACACACACACACACACACACACGCACACACACACCACAGTACCTGAGCACTAAGTGTGTAATAATTGAGAGAAGGAAAGAATAAAATCATCATGTATCACCACCGATCCAACAAGATAATTATATTCAGAAACAACAGAAGGCAAAATTGTCGGGTTTTTTTTGTTGTTGTTGTTGTTTTTTTACAAATCATTGCATGCCTAGGAGATGAAAATGAATAGACTGAAAAATTAATAGAGTACAAACCAAATTCCAACCATGAGCAGCCATGTGGTACAATTGAAAAACAAAATAGTTCACTGATAATATCCAAAGTATAAAATATCAAGAGGTTAAATTTACGGATCATTTCAAAAGAAAAATTGAAGGTCAGGAAATCTTAAAATCTAATTTATTTTAGTGAAAATAATATTTTACATTTTTATTGAGGTTTTGTGCATTTCTCAGTCTTATTTATCCTCATTTCCCTTTCCATGCCCCCCACCCCACCCAAGTTCATGCATTCTGCCATACATGTCTTGTATCTTTTTCTGAGTCTTTTTAAAGTTTTGCAAAGCAGAGGATTACTGTTTTGGGGAGAGCTTTACTGTTTGTTGACAGAACATAATTCTTTTTGATTTTTAAAATTTATTTTATTTTATTATTTATTTATGTGTATGAATGTATTGTCTGCACATAGGTTTGTGCACCCGTGTTGTGCAATGCCGCTGAGGTCAGAAGAGGGCTTCGGATTCCCCTGGAACTGGAGTTCTCCTGGAATTAGAGTTACAGATGGTTCTCAGCCGCCATGTGGGTGCTGGGGATCGAACCCGGGTCCTCTGCAAGAGCAGGCGCTCTTAACCACTAGGGCATCTCTCCAACCCCTATAATTCTTATTTTATAGAGTTAATACATCAATTTAAAAATATTTTTTAGTATCTGATTACTTCAAAGTTGAAAAAATTCAGGTTCATTTGGGAAAAATAAAACTGAAATAGTTTTCAAATTTTTTATAATTATATTGAGGAAAATACTACATCAAATATTTTATTAGCTAAGTAAAATTAAAACTATATCATTGGGATGAGAAGCAACCAAGAATGTAATCAAACATGTTTTTCTAATACAGACTATACTATGAGATTTCAAGAGTCACCAAGGAAATGCATCCCTCTAGTTGAATAAAGGATAAGTTACCAAGTAAATGATAAGAAGGGACCTGGTTTCCAGGGAGAAATTGAAGTCAGCTGCTGACAAGAAAATAAACTCATCTGGGATCTAATCCCCTGATAAGAAACCAAAATGAATTTTGGAAATAATAAATCTTAGTATGGGCTTAGTGCAACTATGGTCAAAGACTGTAAGTAATTTCTCTTTCCTCAGAGTGGTAGCTCACTAGTGCCTAATAGATCCTCTTGCCCCCATCTCAGACATTTGCATTTTCTCCACAATTCAGAAGTGGAAGATAGGTTTCCCAGCAATAAAAGCAGAATTTTCAGATCGTTAGGGTACTTTGTGTAATCGTACTTCCCAGATTAACAAATTTAATACACGTAAATTATGACATAATCTGTTATAGTAGTCATGTGCTACTTTTATTAAGTTATTAAAATTAAATATATAAAATATGAGCCAGAGGACCAGAACATCTGCTCCTGGATAGTACCTTCAAGACACAACAAGGAAGCTGCACCTATGAGACCTCAAAAAATAGCTGCCTAAACAAAATCAGCATAATGACAACACTAGTTGATATTCCAGCATGGATGGGGGAAATTTCACAAGGTTGCCTTTTAGATGAAGATCTGCAGACAACTAAGGAATGCTGAGAGAGGAAGAATCAGTTTTCTCCAGGGATGGGGTCCAATAGGTTGTCCAATCCCAAATGGTCATCTATAAATACATGCATGCGAAGGAAGTGGGGCACTGGAACTGTTAGAGGGGCAAGGAAGAAGTGGAAATGATGCAAATATAGTACTCATGTATGAGTCTCAAAAATACATTTACAAAAGAATAGAGTGATGGAACTGGCCTTCATCTTTGTTATCGTGGTGGTTACACATATCTACACATATGTTGAAATTCATGAAACTACATGTGATGGCAGAAAAGTCAATTTTAGATCATAGCTTCTGGTGAGAGTAAGAGTCACTTTCTTTAAGTCTGTGGCCCCTGGTAGGTCAAGTGTACTCCAGGCTGGTTGTACACTCATAGAGTATTTGGACAACTCATAGTAGACTTGATAGGGCAAAACAAAAGCAAAAAGAGAGCCAGGAAGGTGGGTGGGATGTGGGGTGGATCCGTGAAGGGTTAGGGGAGGAAAAATGTGATCCACATACATGGTATGAAGCTCTCAAAGAAAGAATTTTAAAAACTACTTCATTTATTACATTTACTTTATGTGTTTAAGTATATTGCCTGCATGTATGTAAGTGCACATCTGTTGTGCAATGCCATTGGAGGTCAGAAGAGGGCACTGAGTTCCCCTGGAACTGAAATTATGAAAGGTTATTAGCTGTCATATGGGTGCTGGGAATCAAATCCAAGTCTTCTGCAAGAGCAGCCAGTGCTGCCAACTCTCAGAGAATTAACTTTTTAAAGGGAAATTTTAAAAAATAAATAAAATGGAGACTTGGGCTGAAAAACAAAACAAAACAAAACAAAAAACCTAAGAAGACCAGTGTGCTTAGAAAATAACCTTAACCTTCTTAAATTTCAAATTTCGATGAAAATTTAGATTTTTATTTAAAATTATCTACCAGTATCAAAGAACAGCAAAAATTGTGCACAAAAGTCAACTGATTTACAATACTAAGAGCTTTCCCATGGAACCTACCAAAGAAGGCAACTATGTAGCTATAACTAACGCAGCTTACCTCTGTCTTGTGATGTGGAATGTTGTGTGCTTGTATTTCTCAGTGCGGTTCAAACCCTCTTTAGTTTTGGATTTCCTAATTCATGAGTTACTGTTTGCTCCAATGAACTTTTGGGGGTTTGTTTTTTTCCCCCTTTTCTTTTTTGAGATAGGGTCTCTCTGTAGCTCCAGCTGGCCTGAAACTTGCTATGTGGACCAGCCTAACTTTTACCTCACAGAGACCTCCCAGTCTGCCTCAGAGTTCTGGGATTAAAGGAGAGCAACACCATGCCTGGCATCACATTTTTATTGTGGCCTAGTTTCACTTAAAAAATTATTGAATTTTTCTGAATTTCATATAGTATATTTTGATCATATTTAGATTCATCCCCTATGTACAACTTTTTATAATCTCCCCCAATGGATTCCATATACTCTGTCATATATATTAAGGACTATTGACTCAAATTTGTGTCCCTAAATGCCCTTTGGTGTGAGTCCATCCCCTGGAGCCTGGTTAAGGTATCTAGCTTCACAGCCTTAAAGACTCTCCATCTCCCAGCCAACATCTGCTGCCAACAGTTCCTCAGTGAAGGCTGAGGTTTCTCACCTACTTCCCTACTTCTAATGCTGGGATTTTGTCTGGCTTGAGCTTGTATGGGTCTTGTGTATGCGGTTTCCATTACTGTGAGTTCATATTAGTAACTTCCTATCTGGAAAAATGTTTCTTTGTGGTCATGCATCACTTCTGGCTTGTACCGTCTTTCCACCTCTTCTTCTGCAATGGTCCCTGAGCCTTGGGTGGAAGAGGTTGCATAAGGTGTCCTATTTAGGACATCCTCTTCTCTGCACTTCAGCCAGTTGTGGCTATCTAGGCTAACCAGAATTTGTTGCATGAGGAAGCGTTGCTGGTGAGAGTTGAGAGATGCATTAATATTCTTTCAGTCATCTTTTCTGCTGTTCCCTGAGCCTTCGATGAAGAAATACATCACTTAAGGCAGGCTGGGTTCCTCACATAGACAGGTATTTTCTGTGATCAGTTGTGGGATTTTGATTTGCAATTAAAGGTTAGGTTTTAATTAGTTGCTAGCTTTTCTTTAATCTAACGTAGAGGTCTTCAATCACGGAGCATGTAGTAGGTATTGAAAATTTGTTAGATCAGAACCATACAGTCTCATAATTTTCCAAATTATTTAGGTGATTCTGATGTGCAAGAAGCTTTGAGAACTACTGGCCTAGTCACATTCATTACTACCAATACAATAATAATGGAGCTTACAGAAATGGCTTTGGCTTGGTTGGGCTATCATAGTTTGTAGAAACCAGGTTATCTGGGAATTCTAGTGCAATTAATCCCAGGATCATTATTATTTCAGCTACTTGTAGGTTACTGTAGTCATTGCAATGGCTTCTTATAAGGTATTATTTGAGTTGCTTTTAAAATTAGGCTTTATTGGGCTAAAACTGTTTCATAAAATTAGGTTGTTTTAAGGGAAATTAAATATTTTGTGACAATACATTCAAGAATTATTGAAAAGAAAACTGAAGCCTAATGAAGAGAGGAGGTAAGGATCACAGCTTCCCATGTAGAGTCCCATTCTATCTTCAGGACCCAACAGAGACCAGAATGTGAGAAAGCAGCAACAGAGCTTGGATTTGGGACAGTGCTGTGGAAAGAGAGTATGGGCATTTTAACCACAGGTCCTGGGCTCAGTCTAACAGGGCTGGATGGGTAAAATAGTGACAGAGAGATGAGGGGGAATTGGATAACCAGGAATGAGAACTCTACCAATGCTTTTAGAAGAAGCAGTCAATAATTGTACTGTTACTATAAACATGTGTCCTCTAAATGGTGTACTGTGATCTCATAGACATACTGTGCCAGAAACTTTGTCAATTCAACTATAAAAGAAAAGTCTTTGAAAAAGTATTTTGAGTTAAACTATTTACAAAGTTCCATAAAAGTTTCAGGAACTTCTAAAAGAGTTGCCAGAAAATCATTTTCAAAGATAATAAATGACCATTATGTCTTTCACTGATTTAGTTAGATACACATTTTGGAGACAAAGCACCAATGCAATGTAATGAAATACAAAATGGTAATAAATATTTGATAAAAATTAATAATACTTCACCTGAAATAAGATGAAAGTTTTGACAATTCCCATTCGTTTGCAAAGATCTCATAGTATCAGTTTTAGATGGAATTTTTTTCTCAGTCTAACTGGATAATTCTATATACCATATACTACATAACAGGTAATATGAACAACTAAACACTATATTGCAATGTGGTCAGTGCTATCAGTGTTAGGAGATAGATAATCATAGAAGCAGAAAGCGTGATCAGCATGAGTTACAAGGAAAAGGAGTTAAGAAAACTGGGTAAACTATGATAATCCACATTCCTTACATAGTCTACTTTCATTTCCTTATGTGGACTTTGGAGTGAGAGCCTACTGGATACAACATCAAGTATTTCCTGGATTTCAGGTCATCTACTTACTTTTCCATCAATTTTGTTTATAAGGAAACAAATCATTGAAAAGAAGATGCTGGGCTGAGAATATGGCTCAGTATCCAGGTCCTGGCTTCAATCCTCTTTCCATGAATGAATGAATGAATGAATGAATGACTGAGTTAATGAAAAAATGAATAATAAATAAATAATAAGCTTTATCCTATGCTTTTTTCTGTTAATCCAATAACAGTAAACATTTTTTAATTTTATTTATTTTTGTATGTGTATGAATGTACTGTCTGCATGTAGGTTTATGCACCCGTGTTGTGCAATGCCGTGGAGGTCAGAAGGGGGTCTCAGATTCCCCTGGAACTGGAGTTCTCCTAGAATTGGAGTTACAGATGGTTCTTAGCCGCCATGTGGGTGCTGGGGATCGAACCCAGGTCCTCTGCAAGAGCAGGTGGTGCTCTTAACCGCTAGGCTATCTCTCCAGCCCCAAGAGTAAACATTTTTAAAATTAGGAATTTTATATTGATTTTCAAACTCCTTTTAAAGAGTGGACTTTGATAGTGGTCTACTGGCCAAAATTGGATACAAAATGACTTCACAACTTGACCTTCCCTGTCCTGCCTTCCTATCTCCTCTCCTTCACCCTTTCTTGCCTGTTTCCATCTGTGTTATTTGTTTTTACTCTAACAGACCATTTAAAACCCCAGAGCCCCACAATAGTTCTGCTTCTGACTTCTAAAGGTAGCTCTAAATTACTGCTCCCTCAGAAAATGTCAATGCTAATCTTCTAAAGTCTTATAAGACCATACTTCATTTTTCTTCTGGTTAAGGGTCTTGCTAAGCAAATGTATGTATAAAATGCTCTAAGTAACTCAGCACTGCCAAAAATAGTATTATGATATTATCATATGCTTCTACATTGATTTTATCTTTAATCTTCAAAAGATAACTTATTCCATTGAGAAATCTGGGATTTTCTTCAAAGTCAGGGAAAATACAAGCTTTTCACTGCGTTGACATTGAGCAGACTAAAGAACAAAATCTGTTATTAAAGTTTTAGAGAAATATTGAAAATCCTTAAGAAGAAAAATTATATTTTGGAAACATGAGAAATCCTTAAAGAAGTAAAAATATGATTTCTAAATATAAGAAGTCCAGTTGGTTTGGAATCATATATATATATATATATGATGGAAAGCACAGTGTACTTCTTACAAAAGGAACATATTTTCTGAATTCTGTTGTACCTTAACATAATATATGAATGGTTAGGCCACTTTAGTTGATCTGAACAAAACATCAAAGGACTTTCAAAACACTTGTACATCACATTGCAATTACATTGTTTTTAAACACAGCAACTGCAAAATACTTGCTTCATTGCTTCCTTCTGGCAAACTTCAAATATAGTCTTTTCCAGGAACAGCAAGACAAATTGGTAAAGTGCAAAGAACCCTTTATTCTTGCATTCCCAGCTTGTGATGTAATGATTTTCACTCACTAAAAAACAAAAACTAACAAGAGGAGAGCTTGTGACATGGAAGAGTCATGCTACTTCACAGCACAGTCCATTTTATTACAAGACAAATACTGCTCATGTCTGCACCATTACTAACATACTAATTAATCCTTAAACTGGGAGGGTTTCCAGATTTCAAATAAAGCCTAGTAAGGTTGTTGATATTTCACAAGGAATATGATGCTTCTCTAGTGTTCTCAGACACAGCTATGAAATTAGCTCCCTTTCATCAAGACGTTCACACATGGCTTTCAACAACAACACCAAAAAAAAAAAAAAGTTAAAAATATGCAAGGTGACTAAAATCAGAGATCTGTTATTTGCATTCAGATCAGGAATGTAGATGGACACAGGTTAAGAAACAAACACTGGCACAGATTTGCTGCTGTCCTGAGAGATGAGACCTCAGATAGAGAACTAATTGATTTTGCTCTTGTTTTACGTTTTAAGAGGTCAGGCTCAAGTTTCCCTTTGCAAGACTGTGCCGTGGAACTATTGGAAATGACTCTAAGACACACTGTGTTGTTGTACAATTCTTTGAATCCATAAAGGATGTTCAACAAATTTGTAGAGACCATATATTGTCAAAGCAGCAGGAAGATGAGAATACTTCTAGTGAAAGGGAATTAACAAACTAGTGTCAAAATGGACAGTCAGTGTAGATTTCAAGAGGACTCAGAAATAAGAGGGGGAATTGAGGATAGATTGAGTGCCTTACAGAAAGAATGCTCTCCCTGAATTCATATCTGTCACATGACCTTGCACCTCACACTCCATGTTGAAACACTGAGCAAAAAAGTGCTTTGTTTTGAGCACACACACACACACACACACACACACAAAAAAAAAAAAAAAACCCATATAGTAATTTCTAGCACCATACGATTGTCTCTTTTCTTGTCATCAAAGTTAGAAATTCTACCCTCAGCCTAGCTGGCCTTAAATAAATGTACCTAGAATTCTGACAAAAGACAAGACTCAAACTGGCCCATTTCTAAGTAAGTAAATTTAAAATATTTAGAACTAAAATGTTTTAGGTTTAGGCCTCCTTTGAGAGTGACATTATGTAAAATTAATCCTCTCCACTCTGTCAACTACTATATGAACAGTAAACAAAGAAAAGGATTTTTCTCGTTTCCCAATTATTAACTCTGTCTGAAAAGAATAAACTAGTAGAAAATTGAAATATATTTCATTTTAATTTTAAGAGATACTGTATGAAATGGATTTATTCAGAAAGTATTTCTTCATGGGTGGCTCACAGGAAACAATTTGTTAAACTCAATGAGAATCATTGCATAAATATATATATATGATTGCACTAAAGCTTATAAAAAATAATATATACATGATTGTACTAAAGCTTATATTCTCTCACCTTATTCAAATCATTGGGATCCTTTGAAATAAAATCATTCCTTGAAAAGACCCTAGGAAGCCTTCTTCCACGTGCTCATTTGAAGAAACGGATAAGATCAGGATTTGGTTCTATTTTGTTTCCTCTATGGCCACTGACCACATTTGCATTTTGACATCTCACAAAAGAGCATGGTATCATCAAAACATGTGAAGTCCATTGGAAAAGACTCTCCTAAGTGACTATACATTTAGGGCAGACATTCAGAGAACACATGGCTTGGGTCTACCCACCTTTGATATGTTGGGAGCCACTGTTCATGCTCAACTCTGACATTGTGTGGTGGAGAAAAGATAAGACATGTGCCTTGTAACTCGGAACTTGGGTAATGTTGTATCTTGACATCACTTTTCACTCTGTCTTCAATATGCTAAACTATTCTATCTTGCCTTTATGTATTTTATTGCTTTAAAATAATGTATTTATTGTGGGTGTGATGGTGTACACCTTTAATCTCAGAACTGGGGAGGCAGAGGCAGGCAGATCTCTCTAAGTTCAAGACCAGCTTGGCCTACATAGGGAGTTCTAGGCCAGCTGGGGCTACAGAGAGACCCTGTCTCAAAAAAAAAAAAGAGTAAGAAAATAATAATTAAAAGAAAATAATATATGTACACAATGAAATGGACTTGGAAATGATGAAATAGGTTTGTGCTTTGAGATCTTTTTTTTTTTTAAAGTGCTTCAGCACAACTTCTGAGATTTATTTCTCTTCATAGTTGAATAAACAAATACTTGATTTCTAGATAGGCTGAATAGACCCCAGGGGAGGAACTTGGATGGAAGGACATCTGGGTAAAATGCTTAATGGAATGGGACTTAGGTTGTATGGTAGGGTGCATGAGTCCTGGTGGGAGGGTATGGATGGGGGAGGGGACCTAAATTTTATTAAGAACTGTTGTAAGAAATGTATAAAAGCTCAATAAAAAAGCTTACAAAGGCTTAAAAAATAAAATAAATGTTCTCATACATTATTATTTTCCATTCTATCTAAAAGCATCAGATTGAGACTGGGTGTGGTGGCACACACCTTTAACCCCAGCACTCAGGAGGCAGAGACAGGCAGATCTCTGTGAGTTCAAGGCCAGCCTGGTCTACATAGCAAGCTCCAGGCCAGCTGGGACTAAGGGGAGACTTTGTCTCAAAAAGACAAAAAACAGCATCCAATTGTGAAGGTTGCATTGCTATTGGGTAAGCAACTCCCCTCCCATAATAGCTTATACTTAATTACAAGAAAGTGAAAAAGAATCAATATGAGTGCTTTATCAAGGCAATAAAAAGATCATTATTTACAGCAAAGCTTTTCTAGTATCTCAACATCTAGTTTAAATCATGAAATTGATGAGCACAGAATTTAATATGATTAATTCCTATGTGATTTCCAATTTCCAAGTGGTATGCCAACCACATGATCCCTGTATAAAAATTCCAGATTATATCCAATTAAAAGGTTCATAACTTTTGGAATTTCTTTTTTTTTTTTTTTTGGCTTTTTTTAGATCACAACTAAAAACTAATATGTGTTGTTTCTACCCTAAGATACCTTACTTTCAGAAAAATCTGAGTGATGTATATATGTATAAATTATTAAACAAAGTCGTGAAGAAGCTTTATGGAATACTATGTTTGTACAGTGGTGACTATTTGTCACAGTAGACCCTGAAATACTCATTAAAGCAACAACAAGTTGGGCAATATGGCATAAGCAGCCAGTTGGAGGGAAGTAACAAAATACTTGGCTAACCATTCTATACCAGAGACATCTGTTTATCTTAGCAAGATAGTAACACCAGGCACCTCTATAATCATGAGGATAGTGTAGATATACCAGTTCATTTCATGTAGAAAGATTTAAGCAATCTACAAAATTCATTCCATATGTGTTGTACATTTTAAATATTAACTGTGGATAGCATCATGCAGAATATTTATATAATATTTTGAATGAGAAAATGCAATACATCTGCATTATTACCATTATAGTTAAATGAAAATTATGTAGTATAAAATTTACATGTTATAATAGTAAATTCTTTTTGATTTATTGGAATGATAATGAATTGGTCTTATTTTGTTTTCCAGTTAGAGGTTAAATGATATAATACTAATTGTATTGAATGTTTACTATGTGTTAGATATTACAAAGTTGTATTGAATAAATGTTTCAATAAAATTCTTTCTCTCTGAAGAAATTCATGAAGTTTTATTGTTTTTATTTTACAATTTAGGTGAAACTTAGAGAAATTCTAATACTTGTTCAAGGTCAAACAAAGGCCTAGAACTTCACTCTGTTTATCATTAAACCTCACATTTTTAACCCATACTAATTCTTAAAAGTGAAAAGCTTACTCTTCACACATGCACACTGCATATCACTCTTATTTATGAATTATTTATATTTTAACATTGTATTAATATAATATAGAATAGAATATCAAAACAGTGCTATGTATTAATAGACCCATGAGAACTTCCACCATGTTTTTCTGTAAATAGTGCTCATTCTGATCATTCTGGGATAGTTCCAGTTGTAGAGATTTCAGTCAGGACTCCTAGGCTCAATTCTAAGCAAACCTGTGTCAATCGGTCACTAACAAAAAAAGGAATACTTAAGCTAGAAAAATTCTGATGGTTCACAGGTTTTACTCAGAATTTTAGAAATATAAATGAAAGAGGAGAAAAGGGATCCTGGAGAGATGGTTCATTGGCTAAGAGCACTGGCTGCTCTTGCAAAGGACCTGGGTTCAGTTCCCAACACCCACATGGTGACTAACAACCATCTGTAAGTCCAGGTCCAGGACAATCCGACACCCTCCTCTGAATGATAGGGGTGCACTTACACACCAGCAAGCAATAGTCTCATGCACATAAAATAATAAATTAAACTTTTGAAAGCATAAAGGGGAGGAAAGGAAGAATTAATGTTTCTCTAGTAGAAGAGAATTTACCATCTCCTTTTCTCAAAATGATGCTTCCCAAATAAGAACTGGCAGCAACCCCATGTCTAGTGCATGACTGAGAAGGGGCTCTTGTGGAACCGGCGCTCCCACTCAGACTGGTTGGGAATGGAATGAAAGCAAAGAGCAAAATACATTCTACTTCCTGAAAGATCTGGAGAGAAGCCTGGTGTTTCCCTTCTTTCGAGCACCACAGCAAACTCCACAACCAAAGTGCTCCAAATCAAGACCCGACCCCATTTCTCTTAACTCCTACCGCTGCCACCTGCAGTTAGATCATTGGCCCTTAGTATCTTTCCTTTTCTCTGCTTGGTTTGGGCCCCTCCCCCATGTCCCCTGAAGTGACTCAAATGTTCTCTCAGTCTAAGTGCAAAGCTATTTTTGCCACAGTGTTTGGGAATCTCTGGGTAAACGCTGCTGGCAGCTTAGGTAAGTTTCAGGTGCCCAGGGTCATGTTACTCAGTGGCCTCTTCTGAATTTTTCCTTTTAATCAGCAGGCTCTTCCTTCACTTCTATTCTCTACAGCCATTCACCCCTCTATTTATGCAGACTGCTTTGTATGCTGCTCTTTTTATTCTTCTTTCTCTTTTCTTCTCCCCAGCTTTCCTTTTTTGCGAGGCTTGCCCTAAGCTCTACTTTCTCAGCTAATGGCTAAAGTTGGTTTCTTTGAACCAAGTTGTACAACAATCATCCAAACCCCTAAAAATAGCCCACAGAAACCTCTTCAACCAGCTTCTTACAAACCCATATCTGGCTCTTTGTTTATCTATTCTTTGAGCTTCTTCCATGCATTACCATTACCCCAAAATACAAGTTTCCCTAAAAGGTTCATCTTCACTCCCTAGAAATACCAGCCCAACATCTCAAAACCTCTGATCTCTTAGTGTTCATAAGAATGCCTAGGACAGGGCTGGAGAGAGAGCCTAGCCGTTAAGAGTGCCGACTGCTCTTGCAGAGGACCCAGGTTCGATCCCCAGCACCCACATGGCGGCTGAAAACCGTCTTTAACTCCAGTTCCAGGGGAATCCGACGCCCTCTTTTGACCTCCGCGGCATTGCACCACACGCATGCATCAACCAGCATGCAGACAATACATTCATACACATATGAAAATAAATAATAAACAAAAAAGAATGCCTAGGACATAAATTCCATATTTCTTGGAAGTTTTCTTCCCATCCAAATACAGCATTTTCTTAAAGGCTCATAGCTAAAAATCCATTCTAAATTACCCATAATTCTTTCCTTCCTTCTCTTTTACACGAAAAAAGAATTAGACACATTCAAGCCTTTTTAGAACATGATAGCAAGAAATGTACCTTAAAATAATCATGAATTGGGGCTGGAGAGATAGCCTAGCTGTTAAGAGCATCAACTGCTCTTGCAGAGGACTCGGGTTCGATCCCCAGAGCCACATGGCAGCTAAGAACCGTCTGTAACTCCAATTCCAGGAGAACTCCAGTTCCAGGGGAATCTGAGACCCGCTTCTGACCTCTGTGGCACTGCACAACACAGGTTCACAGACCTACATGCAGACAGTACATTCGTATACATAGAAAAATAAATAAAATTTTAAAAAATTATCATGAATTAAGAACAATGACCAGTAAACCAGTAAAAATCTTTCAGTTCTGTCATTCACCCTGTTTCAAATTTTATGATGGGTGAATTCTAGGTTCTTGGGAGTAGGTTATTAGTGACAAAATAATTTCATAATATTACTTATGTGTTACATAGTTTAAAGATGGATTTTAATCATATACACTTAAATGATTTCAATTTGCATCAACCTATTTGACCACTCGTCAACACCTGTCTCTCTCTCTCTCTCCTTCTTTGAAGAAAAAAATGTAATTGCAATTACAAACATCTCACATTGTCCAACATGGCATTTTCTTATCATTTTCCATTTCCCGTGTACAACTTCCAAATGTCAGCATCAACAAAAAAATAAATGAATGGATAAAGTGAGAAACATGTTGTGGGTAGAAATCTATTTAGACAGAGGAGACTATTGGTACTATTTTACTGTCTTTCCTAAATTCTGCAACATGTTAGGAAGAAGTTTCATAATTTAGTAAGGAACAATCAGTAGGTAAAGATTGACAACACAGGAAGAATATCCACCCTTGGCCAAGGTCAAGGTCAAGGAAATTTAGCAATTTTTCTTTGTTTTTTTTTTTTTTTTTTTTTTTTTTTGTCTTTTGACAGGGTCTCCCTGCAGCTCCAGCTGTCCTGAAACTCACTCTGTAGACCAGATAGGTAGGGCCTTGAACTCACAGAGATCCACATGCCTCTGCTTCCGGAGTGCTGAGATTAAAGGCATGCATCACCATGCCCAATTTATGCTTTTCTAGCTCTATTTCAGAATCTTCCTGATTCTATGTTTCTATACTGACTGTTTCTGGAGAGGTGACTTTGAATAAGGAAAATAAAAAGAATAAAGGGTGAATCCATGTTCCAGAGAAAGTTTGTGAAATGGGAACCCACTAAAATCAACCTCATATTTCTTTCTTTTTAATTTATTTCTTTTTATTTTACATGTATGAGTGTTTTGCCTGCTTGTATGTTAAGTGTGTCTGTGATGTGAAATGCCTTTGGAGACAAGAGGAGGGTGTCAGATCCTCTGGAACTAGATTTATGGATGGTTTTTAGCTGCCATGTGGATACTGAGAACTAAACCTGGAATTTCTGCAAGAGCAGCCAGTGCTCTTAATGATTAAGCCACCTCTCCAGCCACAACCTTGTACTTTTTAAAGTCAGCAGTCTAAAACTGGTTGTACCTTAATAATTATCTCTTCAATATTTTTTCATATATATGAATAATTGGATTGCAGTCACTAATTATTTGAGCAACAGTGCTATATAAATTCTGCTATTCAAAAATTATTTAAAGTGTCTGTATATATACAGATATATATATATATATATATATATATGATAACATAATATGTGGCTAAAAATACAAGCTCATTTTTCACATCAATGTTATATAATACCGTGTGTTTCTGAACACATCAATCTGCAGGATTAATCTTGACTTGACTTTGGTGACCAGACAGCTGGTGGAAATGGAAGAAAATATCACAAAATTGTATTGGTTTCTCCTTCCTCTTCTTCATGTGTCCTGCCATTCCAAAGCTTAAAGAATGGCTCTGGGGGCTGGAGAGATGACCTAGCGGTTAAGAGCGCCGACTGCTCTTACAGAGGACCCGGGTTCGATCCCCAGCACCCACATGGCGGCCGAAAACCGTCTGAAACTCCAATTCCAGGAGAACTCCAGTTCCAGGGGAATCCGACAGCCTCTTCTGACTTCCGCGGCATTGCACGACACGGGTGCACAAACCTGCATGCAGACAGTACATTGATACACATCCAGAAATAAATAAAATTAAATTAAAAAAAAGAATGGCTCTGAGAGTTGATGTAAGGCATTATGCATCTACACAACAACAAATACCTAAACTTAGCGTCCACGCTTTGGGTCTCTCCAATGGAGGAGTTCTAGAGAAGAACATAGAGTCAAATAAAAGCGGGGGAGGGGCGGTGAGCACGACTAGAGAGCAGACATAAAGCCTCTTTCAGAGTTGTAGTTGATCTGTCTCATAATTCTTTGCTATAGCTTTCTGCTATACATGATACCTATACATGATACATGATGTCCACGGAACAGCAATATGCTTTCTGAGTCATATGCAAGATAACATTTTATCAAGTCTTTACTGGAACTGAGAATGGCAACCAGTATAATCTTGAAGTATTTCAAGATTATAAGTTGAAATAACACTTACCCATAGACAAATAGGGCTCAACCTAGCTAGGAGAGTTCTTTGGAATCTAGGAGACCTCGACTCTTCACCTTTGCATCTTGAACCCTAGATGCATGCATTGGACTATGGACATAACACAATACTAATTTTTATTTCATGTGTCTTGGCTGCTACCTTTCTTATCTGAATCCTAGCAACCAACTGGTGTGGAGTTAATGGATAGTTAACATGTGAATGAAAAAGTGGAAAGTGCCCAGTGTGTAGTGCAAAAGGAGCTGGGAGATGCCCATGTTCTCTCTGCAATATCAAGCAGCTGTGGTGTGTTTTGTTACTAACTAATAAAACTATTTATTTTATTTACTTTTTGTGTGTATGAGTGTATTTATTGCCTGCATGTGTATAAGTGCATCCGTGTGGTGCAATGCCTGTAGAGATCAGAAGAAGATGTCAGATCTCCTGGAACTGGAGTTATGGACAGTTGTTAGCTGCCATGTGGGTGCTGGGAATTGAACCCAGGTCCTTTTCGAGAGCAGTCAGTGCTCTTAACAACAGAGACACCTCTCCAGCAACAACTAAAACTATTTTTTACTGAGGTTGCTGCATGTATTGCATCCTATCTTCTGTCCCATTCCTAACCTCATATACTATTGCTTCAAGTGGGGAAGGAAGCAGAATTCAGATTTTGGTTGCCACTTTCTCCTGCTAAAATAAAAGGTAGGCAAGGAAGTCCACTATGAAAGAGTCCTGAGTCATTTCAAACAGTTACATGGGATATGAACACCCTTAAGCCACCCTCCATCTCCCACATCATCTAACCATCTTAGTAAAAGAGAGGAAAGAGATTATTTACCTGCTTCTACTGAGGCTGAAGCCTGAAAGTCATATGTGACCTTTGAAGGACTGTAATGGTTTTAATCACAGGAATAACATCTTTTAGAAAGGCAGAACAGAGAAATGAGTCGAAGCACACTGCAAATATTAACAAGGCTATTTTGGAGCAATGGCTATTGCCTTTGAAATCTTTCATCATAAATCTATATTTAGAATTCAGATGAGCCCTGGAGGGAGGGGATAGAGCAGTGCTAATCCCCAGTTGTTTGAAGTTGCCCAATAAGCAGGTTAGTGTAGAAACTCTCCAAAATGGAAGCCCTGAATACTTTCAGGATGAGCTTCTTTCTGTGTATTTTGTTTTAACCTGTAGACTGCTGTCACACCACTCTGGGAGTTGACATTTCTCCATTTTCTTTCAAAGTAGATGTTCTACTGAGCCCTTGCTGTAATCACATTGGGAGACTGATGCCCCATGACAGCTAAAAGTTGGATTGAGTTTCAGGAGCTACTATATATAAAGCTGGGTCGACTTATGTCACCGCACTAATTAAATGCCATCTGGGTGGCTCCTCTGGGTTTTTGAGTCCATCACTCAGTTCAAATCTGTCAGAGGCCAAGGAGAAGAACATGATGATGGACCTTTTTGAAACTGGTTCCTATTTCTTCTACTTGGATGGAGAAAATGTGACTCTGCAGCCTTTAGAAGTGGCAGAGGGTTCTCCCTTATATCCAGGGAGTGATGGTACCCTTTCCCCTTGCCAGGACCAAATGCCCCAGGAAGCGGGGAGCGACAGCAGCGGAGAGGAACACGTACTGGCTCCCCCAGGCCTTCAGCCTCCCCACTGTCCTGGCCAGTGTCTGATCTGGGCTTGCAAAACCTGCAAGAGAAAATCCGCCCCCACCGACCGGCGGAAAGCCGCCACCTTGCGCGAGAGGAGAAGGCTAAAGAAAATCAACGAAGCCTTCGAGGCACTGAAGAGGAGAACTGTGGCCAACCCCAACCAGAGGCTGCCCAAGGTGGAGATTCTGCGGAGCGCCATCAGCTACATCGAGCGGCTGCAGGACCTTCTGCATCGCCTGGATCAGCAAGAGAAAATGCAGGAGCTGGGGGTGGACCCCTACAGCTACAGACCCAAGCAAGAAACTGTAAGCCCAGATGCTGCGGGGCATGGGAGTGGAAAGGCTGATTAAACGCCTTCCTGGGGCCTTAACCTCCACCTTGTCTGTTTTCCTGTCTCTCTCTCTTGCCTGCCCCTCCTTCGACCTCTCTAATGAAACCCCTGGTGACCCAAGAAGACCAAGTCCCTTCCCTAAGTAGGAAAGGAAGTCTAGGAGGACTCCCCCACCCACCCCACCCCCAAACCTCCTCCTCCCCTCCTCCTCCCGGAATTCGTTTCTTTCCTAATCTGTGGCTTTGCTTTTCCCTCCAGCATGAGGGTGCGGATTTCCTGCGCACCTGCAGCTCCCAGTGGCCAAGTGTTTCCGATCATTCCAGGGGGCTGGTGATAACTGCTAAGGAAGGTAAGTAAAGGAAAGGGCACTGGGCAGCATTGGAGACACCCTGGTCAGCGCTGGCAGACCAGGCTGGAAGTGAGTGCGGAGATGCTGACACAGAAGGTGTGCTTTTGGGAGAACAGGGAGGAACACAGTTCTCATGCGCGGCCTAAGCGGGGACCCTAGGCTGCCGGGATGCTATGTGAGCCTGTCTGTTTGTTTCTTGTGCTCAGGAGGAGGGAGCTCAGATTCCTCAGCCTCCAGCAGTCTTCAGTGCCTTTCCTCCATCGTGGACAGTATTTCAACAGAGGAACGCAAACTCGCCTGCGTGGAGGAGGTGGTGGAGAAGTAACTAGAGGCCAGCGTTTGGGACACTCTGCACTCAGCGGGAAGAACCTCCCTTTCGCCTAATCATTTATAATAGCGCACAGAGAACCCCAGAGTTTGTGAAAGGCAGGGAGGCATACTCAAAAAGAAACTGTAGCGCCAACTCAAGGGAAAAGCCTTTGTCTTTGGCTTTACATTTGGGAACGGCTACTAGCTTAGGCGTAGCACCCTGATTTTCTTTCTGTTTGGTTGGTTTTTATAATATATTTACTTTTATTATGGTTGACCCTTTGGTGTCAAATACAAAAGAAGTTCATTCCTGTCTAAAGCAAAGTGGGAACGTTTAAATTTAGTGGCATTTAATGTATTTTTGTAAATAGTCTTAGTACTTTCATTTTATGTAAAACTAAAGAATATATTTAAAATGTGGACTGATGGATTGTATATAAAGTGTGTAAGGATCTGATGTTGCCATTAAAATATTAATGACTTTCTACATGACAAAGGTCGCCTTAATTTGATTTAGCTGGAAAAATTGTACAAAAATTAAGAAGGTTGCCTTAATTTGATTTAACTGGAAAAAATTGTACAAAAAAATTAAGAAGAGCTGTATTTTTAATTTAGAGGAGACTCACACCAATTTACTTGGGTGTTTTCCCTTAGCCTAAGTTAAAAGGGGAAAAAGAAGAAGGAAGGGTTTGTTTCTATTAAACTGAGCAGGGTAATATTTCACGTAGATTTTACACTTGAGCTTAGAAGGAACCGGCATTTAGAGAGTTTGTATTTTCCCTTTGCAGCTTTCTCTGTTCTTACTATTCTATACTTGAAGATGTGCTTGAAATTTTCTTGCGCTGAACTAACAATTGAATTTTCAATATACTAAAATCATCTTGTAAGAAATTCCAAACAAAATTCTTTATTTCCCTAAAAGATCATCAAGTAAACTAGTTCAAATGATCTATTTTCACCCCTTGATACTCCCTACTGTTCCCAAGTGTATGTCTGAAATGCCCAGTGACAACAATGGCCTGGGACCTGATTTTCTTGAACTAGACAAGTCCCTAGCAGACTGGAATATCTTCAAGTGCTCTTTGGCTTGAGTTTGTTTTCCAAACAGAAAGATGAAAGAAGAGAACAATCTGTCTCTTGAGGAGGGGTGGGTCTCTTTGAAGGGAGGACTACTTCAAGAGTTGGAAGGGTTAAATGATTGAGGTCAAAATACAACAACACAGATGAAACCTCTTAGCTGGTCCGAACAGCAAAACCCCAGAAAGCCTGAAGCTGCAGGAGTTCCAATCCATGAGGATTTTACAACGTGTGCCAGGTTTGTTTATCCTGTAACCTCAGGAAGAAGCGACCACCAAGAAACACAGTGGAGAGCAAAGCAAACCCATGTGGGCAGGGCAAGCAGGAGCAGGCAAGCCCTTTCTATTGATGGCTCCTTCCCCCTTACATTCTGTAAATGGCACCTCTAACCTTATTCCCCAGCCCTTAAAGTCTGTACTTACCTTTTGCCCCGAGCCAGTCTTTAGCTCAGATGTAAAAATCAAACTGAATTCAGTATTTCCTAGACCAAATTTGTGTCGCACGCCTCCAAATGCTGATCTTCCCATTGAAAACCACAGGCAGCCTACCCCCCAGCTAAGGAGCTCTAGCCGGTCTCTGTTTGGCTGCCTCTCTGGGCTAGTACAGATTGAGAAGCCCTTCGTCAAAATGTTTGGGATCAGGATAACTGTTTCAGTTATCAAACATTTTCAGAGTTTGTGTTATTTGCGTTAATATTAAGGTTGAACATCCCTAACTTGAAAAATCTAAAATCTGAAACTTTGGGAGCATGATTGTCAGAGTCAAAAGAAAAGAAAAATCATTTGGATTTCAGAGAATTTCATATCTGGGGCTTGGGGATTAGTCATGCTTTACTTGTAGTTCATTTAGTTTCTGAGCATATGGATAAGTCTAGGTTCTTCTAAAATGTGTCTACATACAATCCCTTTCATAAACTTAAAAGAAGCAGGTGGGCTATGGAATGCAGGAAAGTCCTGCACCTCTGTGAGGTCTCCTTATGCCCACCAAACCCAGGCTGCTGCTGTAGGGCCCTGAGCTAGTCACTGCTCCTTCTTAGTCCCGGTTCTCTGTACTCTTCTTATCTTCCTTTGTTTTATATCACCAAAAGCCATAGCTCCCTCTTCTTGGCTGGCTCTAGCTATGGAATGTGATTATAATAAGATGAGAGAACCATTCTTAGCAGTTTATTAATATAATCCTACCATAGCCAAAAAGAACTACATTCAGGACTACTATTTTAGAGAAGATGATTCCTACCAATACAAAGTTTCTTCAATCTGGTGAGTTTGAAGCCAGACTCAATACCAGACAATTATCAATGGTTTCAAGCTTGTGCCTTCAACCACTACCCTGAGAGAGGAGCCTTGGCAAATGAAGAAGGAGCATTTTGTGGTCTGCAGAATGATTTGGCTCTCTTGGGAAACTGTTTTGCAAAACATCTTTCTCAAGAGCAACTAGCTAGGAAAACTTCGAAATGCAGCATAACTTTCAAAAATAAATGCTAAAGCATTTACTAATCAAAGTATTCAAGCAAAATATGTGTAAATGTATCTGGGTGGTCTGTGTTTTCAATAACCATGCATAGCAAAAATCCATGAACTTTTCTTGAGAATCAAGAGATTTTTCCCTAAAGTAGTATCTGTGCCAATATTTTCAAAAACTATATTCTTTGTATGACTGACATAAAATATCATAACTGATCAGATAAACTCATTTATTTTAAGGTTACACATATATTTAAATTAAGATTTGAATTCTAAACAAGCTGTTCAACAGCAGAATGCTTTTATCAATTCATGGACTTTACTTGTTGATGGATTTTATTCAGTCTTTGGAAACCAAATCCTCTCCATCTTCCTTAGCTAGGTAACTTGAGATATTGTTTGGAATATGTTTGCCTATGGAAGACTCTTCATTAAATAGAGCAAATATTTCCCAAAGAGTTCATGTGACCTCTAGTGCTATCAATGGCATGTTAGGCTTTCCAATGAAATACATGGTGTGTTTGCAATTAAAATGCTTTTACTTGATATTAATGATGATAATCTTTAACAAGACCAAAGCCAAAATAAACAAGTCTGTAGAAACAGAAAATCAAGACATAATAACTTGGTAGAGATAAGAAATTTGGGGTTGAGACTAAACCTCTTTCCAGAGGCTCAGGATCATATAAAGTTTCCAAGTGTTAAATAATAAATGGTTTTCTTGTAAGTTATTATGGAAATATTGTGTGATTAACTTTCACACCATCATAGCAGGATCACTAAGTGTTTAATTTTAAATGTTACCCCCATTGTCTGATCATTAATAAATGAATAAAAACATGCTATTTCCTTCCACAGACCCCTCAGACAGTCCCCAAAATTCAATCCTTCAAAGATTATCCTTGGTCCTAGAGGATTCTGTTGCAAAAAGCAAGTTTTCTGCAAGCCTGTGTCAGTCTGGAAGATGAAATGGCTGTGCAGTGGAAAGAGGGTGCGCTCTCCCTTCTCCAGGCTGCTAAGTGTGCTCACATAGTCCTTTGATCTCTCCTGGGAGTCCTCGAATTCAAGCAGAGGCCAATGTCTTCCTCAGCTGTCTTGTCCACAAATTCTTCTCACAGCTCTGGCAGGTACTAATGTGTTTACATAGGTGTGCCTAGCTCTCAGAGCTAATAATAATTTAAAATTGTTTAGCACTTTGGGAAGTCGTTTACAACAAGCAAAAATCTCAAGAACAAGAACAAGTTCTATTTAGAATTGATAAATCTCTTCAGGTAGAGAAGCGAATAGAAAATACATTCACACACAGAGAGAGATACACATACACCAAATAAACTATGTATTTCTTCTAAGAGAAGCATAAAGAATTTCAATATGCAAAATTTCTAGGGTGAGCAAATTTCATTGAGGTAGTCTGTCCGCCAACACTAGTTTTTGGTCACAATGGTTAAACTCATATAATTTTTATTTTGGCTTAAAGATTATTGCAATTAAATTCTGTTTATACATTAAAATCTTTAAAAAATCAGATATGCATTAGCTGTTAAGAATGCAAAATTTGAAAATGTAAATTTGTACCCCATCTACTTTACTCCAAACTCGATAACATATCAAGTTTTACAACTCTGGGTCTGGCTGTTCTTTGGCTCCCTCCTGTTTGCTGTGTGGCTTTCTTAGCAAGTGATTTGTCTTGAAATCAGCATTTCTAGGCACCTGTTTATATTTTAAATGAACGTCAGTTTTCTATGAATGTAAAAAAAATACATTTCTTTGGTGCAATCAGGGAAAATGAGTTTTATTTTTACTTTTTCTTTGAGCAGCAAAATGTGGTCTGATTTTTGGTAAAGTATAGGTTCATCAGCAGTTCAGCTATTTAAAGCAATTTTTAATGTTTTCTGTTTCATTGTTCAACTTTTCTAGTTATTTTTTTTTCTATATGGCTCTCCCACATCCAACACCTCCCCCCATCCAGCTTCTCTCCTCACTCCTAGTCTCTCCTGGGAAGCACTGAGACCTCTCTGAATGTGGGTGCCTCTCTCATCTTTGAGGTGCTGTTTTCCTTCATTTCTGTGTGTATACTACCTCCATTTCCTTTTCTTCTTTTTAATCTATTTCTTCTTTAGCTCTGGCAATGGCTTAACAGTTTTTTGTCTCATTTTTTATTCTACTGCTCTAAGAGCCTATTTTCAGCACTTAAGTCCCAAGGGCCATCAACCCAAACCCCTTTCCCCCTGGCAGGGCTCATTAAGCCGCCAGGCGCTTGTGTTTTCCCGGCTTCTTTAGTTCCACTCACCCGCCGCACTCTGGTAAATTTGTTTTGAGATCACCTTACCAAAGACAGCCCTAACCTCTGAGAACTCCTGCTACTGACAGAGGACCCTGAGTGACAGTGTCTTCCCAGGATCGGGGGCCCAGAGAAAGAGACCCAGCACCAGCATTTATGAGTTTCTGCTGGATGACCTGAGGCAGCCTGCTGAGCACTGCGCTGAGAGGGAACCTACCTATGCAGCCAGGCAAACAGGATCACCTCTAGCCCCATGCCCTGTCTAAGGAAGGGGTGACTACTTCAAATCCCCTGAGGCACAGGGAAAAGTACCCAGCCTAACAGTTAAATTTTGCCTTCTTATAAATGGATGGTCCTTGGGAGTACCGAGTTGATATTAGACAGGGTGTATGCCTGGCTAATAGAAGACTCAGTAACTCTTAGGTACATACATCAGTACTGAAAGAACTGCCTGGGACGTGGCAGAAGATGTGCAGGGCTGGAACTTTTGTCTTCTGCTTCAACTGTAAGGACCAAGTTTGTGTCAAATCGGAACTCTGTTTTAGCTGCTCCAAAAATGCTAAAGAGAGAAAATGGGTGAAAGAAGAGAAGGAAGAAGAAGGAGGAGAAGGAAGAGGAAATGGGGGAAAGAGAAGAAGAAGAAGAAGAAGAAGAAGAAGAAGAAGAAGAAGAAGAAGAAGAAGAAGGAGGAGGAGGAGGAGGAGGAGGAGGAGGAGGAGGAGGAGGAGGAGAGAGAGAGAGAGAAACAGAGGAAGGAAGAGGAGGGGAAAAGGGAGAGAGCACACAGGGAACAGGGGAGAGAGAAGAAAAGGGGGAAGTGAGAAAGAGAGAGAGAGAGAGAGAGAGAGAGAGAGAGAGAGAGAGACAGAGAGATTTTCTATGTTGCATTGTTGCAAACCAGAGCCTAAATATAGGAATTACTGAGAAAATTTGAGGGTGAAAATATCTACCTATGCAAACTCCATGTCTTGTGTGTACTGGGATGCTTCTACTAAAGTGAGCTAGGAGCCTTATGTTCAGGAGCTTGAATCTTCTATCTCTTTTATTTTCAACTTTGAGCACTGTGTTCAAGCCAAAAGCATACAGTTGTAGATCGTTCTAAAATAAGGTGCAATTGGGTTACCCACTGGCCAGAAGACCCCCTTGATGTGAAAGGGGGCCTGATTTTCAGAGCAAATCTTTGTCTTCAAGATGACAGGAAATAACAGAATGAGCAGAAACAAGACACTGCTAGCAAATGCACTCCTACCAGGTGGGTGTTCAGGTCCTTCATTGGGAGTGCCTGCATCCACAGAAGGTTATAATTGCTCTGGCCTCTACAAATAGCACTAGTTAACCAAGGTTGCTTTAGGAAAATTACTGTGAATCATAGCAGTCATCATCATAGAAAGGAAACTTCTGCCCTCCCCTTCCAAACACGGGTACACACACACACACACACACACACACAGAGTCATTTGGAAGCCACGCCACTTACTGAACCAGATGATCTGCTATGGAATTGAAAACTCTCCTTCTAACAGTGGGGCTGGCAGTCTTGGTCCAAATCTTAAACTACCATGTAGACCTTAAGTAACTGCATTTCCTAAATATAAACAGCATCTCCCCTTGCAAATGATCTGAAAGTTAGTCATGGGGGAGACTTGGTAAACGCTGATGAACAGGTTCATTTTTACTTAAGTGGTAGCCTTCCCCTTTTGTCTTCTGTCCCCCCAAATTTCTCTAAAGACCTCTCTGCAATTGAATTTCTGGAAGGCTTTTGTCACCAAAGTGTGTGAAGTCACTAGGAGTTGGAGGAGTTGGAAATTTTACACTAGCCTGGGATTGCAGTACCAGCAGCTGGAATGCATCTGTAACGGTGTTAGTTTGCCTGAAAGCAGAAAATTAGTGACCCCAAAGCCTGGGTTGGCTGTTTAGTCTGTAGAAATGTTAGGGCTAGGACGGCACACAAAACTCCAGAGAGAGGAGACTCATCACTGGAAAGGGAGTTTAAGGTGAGAAATAGACTTCTGCCTTGCTCATCCTAGGATGGGGAATCCTGTGCTCAGTTTCTAGAGGAAGAATCTCTGGGCCCGTCTGCCTGTGCAGAAGAAAGGGGAGAGGAGGACTGTTAGAGGGTGGCTTGGCCTCCTGAGACAATTTCTTTTCACATCAAAAGAGATAATAACAGCTCTGATGGAATTATGTGTTGAAAAAGGAGCTCCAGATTCCTACTTACATGCCAATAACATTGCACCCATGAAATGACGATCTCACCAGAATCTGCTCCTTCAGTCTTCACAAAATAGATTTCAAAACACCGCACACTAGCTGCACTCCAGGAATGAAAATGTCACTTCCGTTTCTTAGCAACTGTTAACGGGGCACAAATTAATAAAAATCCCTCAGGTAAACTTCATGAAAAAGAGAAGTTCAGGATCTAGACAGTGGGTAGATTTTGGTATCTGATGGAAAGGGGGAGTTTTATACATTTTTAATGTCTTAGTATTGTTTTTATTACTTTATTTTAAAATGTGATCAATTTCAAAGCACTACCCTCCTTAAGCGACCCGTTGCTTTAGTTTGTCCAGAGTGCAAGTGAGCTGATTGCAAAGCAGAAATGCAGTAAAACCATTAGTGACCAGTAAACAGCAAATTGTCTCTAGAGGAAAGTCAGAAGTTTTGTCCAGAAGGCCCCTGCGGGGGTTGTGGTGGGATATGCTAATAGTGCCCAGCCACTGGGGCCAGCCTCCCTTCCCATCCCCCAAGAATATATAAAGAGCCCCAACCTCAGTCACCACCGACCCTGACCAACAGGCGTCTGTCCTTGTTAATTACTGGAGAAACAACTTCAACCGGGAGCTCCGCCCGGAATTTACCGGCCTGCAGGGGCCAAGGGGACTCGAGTTTCTCGCTTGTCTCCCACGCCGTTGAGTCTAGGTGCACCACCTGCCCTTCCACAGAATGGACATGATGGACGGCTGTCAGTTTTCACCTTCTGAGTACTTTTACGAAGGTTCCTGTATTCCGTCCCCTGAGGATGAGTTTGGGGCTCAGTTTGAGCCCCGAGTGGGTGCCTTCAGGGCGCAGAAAGCAGAGCTGCAGTGCTCAGACGATGAGCACGTGCGAGCACCTACCGGCCACCACCAGGCTGGTCACTGCCTCATGTGGGCCTGCAAAGCATGCAAGAGGAAGTCCACCACGATGGATCGGCGGAAGGCTGCTACCATGCGTGAGCGCAGACGCCTGAAGAAGGTCAACCAGGCTTTTGAGACGCTTAAGAGATGCACCACCACCAACCCCAACCAGAGGCTTCCGAAGGTGGAGATCCTCAGGAATGCCATCCGCTACATTGAGAGCTTGCAGGAGCTGCTGAGGGAGCAGGTGGAGAACTATTACAGCCTGCCAGGACAGAGCTGTTCAGAGCCCACCAGCCCCACGTCCAACTGCTCGGATGGCATGGTAAGCCAGAGCTCTGATATCCAGCCTCCTCTACTGCGCTCTTTGCTAAAAATCCTTACACCTCATCTAAACCAGGTGTAGTGGGGCGGAACGGGGAGGAGGCTCAGTTGCTTTAAGAGAACTGTTCACATTGAGAAAGATGCAGGAAACAACTGTTGAACAAGATTTTAGCTTGATTTTTCTAGCAGGTTCTAGATGTACTGATAATGCAGGAAAAGTTTGACATGTAAGCTAGGTGTCTGTAAATAGCTAATCACATTTTTTTTTTCTGTTATTCAGTTTATCTCCAAAACATACCACAGTGGAATGTGGAGTACCACTGCCCCAAAGTTTATAACTTAATGGGGAATTTGAAAGTAATACCAGCATAGTCGCAGTCCCTGCTCTGTTGAGGCCAGGCTAGAAAGAAATGTTGATGCATTCTTTTCAGAGGGCGTTCCCTCCAGTGTTGCCAGGTTTTAATGTCGTTTTGCCCTGGGAAAGTGTTCCCCAGAATTAAAGCGGCTTCCTTGTATTGCAATCCATTTTGCATGGTTAGCCCAATGGGGAAAAAGTGCTGCTGGATTCCATTCCCTCTTCCCGTTCTGCTGCCGGTCCTCTTCGTCAGGCACTTTGAAGAGGACCACCCTTCCCAAAATCAGTGCAGAGAAGGGAACTGAGAGAGGTCAGTTTACCAAGATGAGTGCTGCCTCAGTTTTTATCAGTGTAGCTTTGGCCAAGGCTTGAAAATGCTGGATGGTGGGACCAAGGGGCTGTGTGGGCTTGGACACAACTGCTTGCAAATTGGTTTTACATGAAGGATGCTTGTACTCGTAAATTATCACTTATTGCTAAAAAATGGAAAAAAAAAACTGAGAGAAAGATGCAGGACAGTTATGGTAGAATGCATGATCTGGGATGGGGTGGGGTGGGGTGGGGGGAAGGGAAGGGGAAATATGCCTGAACTGAATTGGAAAATGATGTATGAAATACACAAAGCATCAATAAAAAATTTAAAAAAATGTATTTCTTTTGTGTCTTGTATTGTAGCCTGAATGTAACAGTCCTGTCTGGTCCAGAAAGAACAGCAGTTTTGACAGCATTTACTGTACTGGTGTAGCAAATGGTAAGAACTGATCATATCAGAAGCATTTGAAGAGCAGGTCAATCTCATAATTCAGTCTGTCATGACAGAGTCTGTTCTTCCATGAAGTATTGGGAAAGGGAATGAAAGTGGTGATTCTCACAGGAGGCTTTGGAAGAGTAAAATAAGCACATATTTTTCTGCTCCAGATTATTCTGATACACCACGCACATACGCAAACACACACACACACACACACACACACACACACACACACACCATGTACACTTTTGCTTGAAATGAAATGTTACCAGGGGACTATCCCCCCCCCCCATACATCCATCCTCAGGAATTGCTGTAATGCTGCAAATTTCTTTCTATATCAAGCTTTCTGTGATCACCCGACCTGTGTTGTCAAAGAAATGCCCTACAGTTTAAAGGCCAACATAAGCAAGCCTGACTATTCGGGAATAATTTTTTTTTTCACTTTTCTCTTTGTATCATTAGCATATGCTACAGATAAAAGTTCCTTATCCAGCCTGGATTGTTTGTCAAGCATAGTGGATCGAATCACCTCTGCAGAGCAATCGGGGCTGTCTCTCCAGGACCCAGCCTCTCTCTCTCCTGTTCCCAGCACCAGTTCACAGCCTGAAACGCCTGGAGCCTCCAGTTCCAGACTTATCTATCACGTGCTATGAACTAAGTAGGTAGCGGCAATCAGTTCTGTGAGGAGGGCCTGCTATCCCGGGGGAAGGAGGCCCCACAAGTGCAAAGGAAGGACAAGCTGTATATAATAAGTGCTTATGAGCTGTAAATTTGTAAATATTATCTTGCCACTTTATAAGAAAATGTATTTAACTAAAAATCATGATTGCAATAAACACTCCTCTTACTCCCCTTTTTTTCTTCCTTCCTATGTTCTTATGTTTTTGCTTTAGCTGTAATATTATTTCTGATGAGAGCAATTCATCGAAGGTTGCTTGTTGCAAGGCTTAACTTATGCATATATAATATAAATATTGCTCACTAAATATGTTTGGTGTTTAGATCTTTATTTTTTTTCCTTCAAAACATTTTAATAGCTGGAAATCAGCTACAGGGGATTTAAACTATATTTAACATCTGCTTTTCTCTTCAGTATTTAATTCATATTCTGTCAAGTTAAAATATAACAATACTGTTTAATGGTATATATCTTCATCTTTTCTTCAAAGAAATGCATCTTTTAAATGTAAGCACTAAATAGTACATTGTGGATAATTTCAAGATATAAAAATGTTTTGGAAATTTCACCATAAATAAAATTGTTTGCTAAGACAAATGATTTGTTTCTTGGCTCTTTAAAATAAAACCCTTCATGGAATTAGTAATTAACTAGCAACGTAAAATATGTGTTGAAAATAAACACTTGGCTTTGTAGATAAATATGAATTTAATGTAATCTTATGGATGTAGTTTAAGTCTGGTTAATGTCACCAGTGAAAATATCATATTTCCATCTTAAACATATTTCAAAGGAGCCTGGTAAATTAAACTTTATATTTTTCTTTGTGCTGTTCCATACAATGTCCAGTTGTGTGTGGAAAAGGATAGTAGAAATTATTTAGAATGAAATTTATTTAAGAAAAAAAGACTGAACAATATTGTATCATTTTATTATCTACGGTACTTTGCAAAACCTGAGTTAGGTCTTATTAGCTTTTATATGTGCTTAAAAATACCTTGCTAGGTAAATATACTAATATTATCAATAAAATATTTAAATAGATTGGATAATTTCCTCATACTGATAGAAAGCCAACATAAGAAATCTTCACAAGCTACAGCAAAGTAAGGCATATGGTAATCTCCCTAACTTTGTAGCTTAACAACACAACTTCCTTAACCATACATACTCTGACTGTATGTGCACAGGAGCATGCAAAATGGATAGGCACCTTTTATTGCTCCCCTGAAGCTCTTCTGGAAGGAACTGAACAATCAGTGGAAAATTAGACCGAGAGTGAGAACATCAATGGAACAATTTTTATAAGTTTACCATTGAAAGAGAGAAAAAGAATATATTTCCTGAAATACAGAAAACAACTGTTAACAGTGAGCAGATAAAAGTTTAATTCTCTAAATTGTCTCATTTATTTTAATTTAATTATTTATTTTTGAGACTGGTCTTACTGTGTGGTCCCAACTGGTATAGAACTCAGTAGACTGGGCTGGCTGTGAACTTGTGACTTTCCTCCCTAGGCCTTCTGGGTGCTGGAATTATAGGTGTGTGACACCACATCCAACTTGTCCTCAAATTTGCATATCTTATCAAAATCAAAATTTTGTAAGGTTTGTGGCTATCTTTAGTCAGAGCATATAGACTCTGTGACAGGTTGGCAGCACTCCTGTGGTCAGGAAAGTTTCTTCTCATCTTTGATTCATTTTCTTTCACTTGTCTAGTCATTAGGCTTGAAAGAATCTGAACCATTCTATAATTGAAAGGGAAGCAGTAGCTGATTATGAGTACTGTGACTTGGTTAGCATAATACCATGATAGGGCATGGTGAATTTCACATAAAGAACAGCTTTTCTTAAATCCCTGATCTGATAGTAGGTGGATCTGGGGTGCAGAGAATTCAAGAGGCATGATAAAGATGTGACTTAATAACTTGTGGTAGCCACATTTTCTCCACTTGATATTGTCATAGAGAAGATCGAGGTTTTGTTGCTATTAGTAAAATCCAACGGTAAAAACTATTCAAATATTTGTTTTTTTAATTCAAATTTTAAACATTAGCCATTGCTATTTCATTAAATAAAATAAAGCAGAAAATATAATGAAACCTTTTCATTCAAGTGTAACAAAATTAATTTCTGTTATCAAATCCTAATTATTTCTGTAACTTTGCAAGTGTATTTCATGTAGTCAATGAGTAATATAAAATATTACTTTATAATAATGTATTAATTTAATTAACATTAGTACTATTTTATAAACTATCCAAAGTACTCAGAGCTTTTCCAGTGATCTGCAGTGAATTCAAATGATTAGAGACAATACTTCGAATGCCACATTGTTCAATTAATCATTTCTTTTTTTTCTTTTTTTTTTTTTTTGTACTTCCAAGACAGGATCTCCCTATAGCCCCAGCTGTTGACCTGGAACTCACTCTGTAGACCAGGCTGGCCTTGAACTCACAAAGATCCACCTGCCTCTGCCTCTGGAGTGCTAGGATTAAAGTGTGCCACTATGCCTGGCTTAATTAATCTTATTTCTAACATTCTCACATAGAAGGCTGTGGGTTGGTCCAGTTAATGGGCCATCCTAACACATTTGCAGTCATTTTTTTGTAGAAGAAGTAGAAATTGGTTTTCTAATTGGCTCAGACACAGAAAAATCTTCTTTACTTTGAGAAAGCAGCATGTAGGAGGAGTATAACTGACAGAACACACATGTGATAAAGGAGAGGATTTTGACATCTGTAGATCTCCAGGAGGGAACAGCTGGGTTGCCTCTGAGTTCACATTAGACCATGTCACCTCAGATGGGGAATTAACTTACAGACAAATTTCTTGGAGTAACAGGGAAAGTATTCCTTATTTGAGGGAATTACCCTGTAAAGAGTCTAAAGAACTTCTATCTTTCTCATGCCTGGGATGCAAGGACACTGAATTATATATGAAAACTGAGTCCATGAGAATAAAGAATTGGTAATGCCATTTGGAACCTAATCACTACACTCAAGCTTTCTTGATTGTCTTTATTTTCCTCATATTTGAAAGATGCAAATTGAATAAATTTAGTGCCAGGGATTCCTCTCTCTTTCTTTTTTTTGGTCTTTTCAAGACAGGGCCTCCCTGTAGCCCCAGCTGTCCTGGAACTCACTCTGTAGACCAGGCTAGACTTGAACTCACAGAGATCCTCCTGCCTCTGCCTCCCAAGTGCTAGGATTAAAGGCATGCACCACCACACCCGGCTGGATTCCTCTTTAAAATGGATTTCTTATAATACTTAACCTGTGAGTGTTTTTTTCCAAGTATTCCTATAAGGTAATAATGTTTACTAGACTACAGTGCTAATTTACTTTTATATGAAATTAATGTGTAGCTATTTATAAATTCAGGAAAATCCCTGATTGAATGGCAAAGTACTTATGAAAATATCACCAATGAATATCCCCTCTTTATACTCCCAAGTTCAGAGCATCAAATTTATTTATTTGCTTTAAGAATTCTTTTTTCCCATGGAGGTACACACATTGTTACCCTAGTGCCTGGAGATTGAGATAAGAGGATTTTTGAATTCCACAGCAGTCCTAGCTACATTGTAAGAACACCTGTCTCAAAAATAAATAAATAGGGGCTGGAGAGAAGTTTCAGCAGTTAAGAGCACTAACTGTTCTTGCAGAAGACCCAGGTTCAGTAACTAGCACCCACATGGTGGCTCACAAGCATCTATAACTCCAGCTCCAGTGGATCTGACACTTTCTTCTGGCCTCTGTGGGCATGGCATGCACATGATGAACTAATATACATGCAAACCAAACACTCACATAGGTAAAATAAAAATACATAAGTCTTAGAATTTGGAACATGCACCTCAGATGAACTGGAATGAAAATCTGTCAGATTAGGGTGAAAAAATTATTTATTTGTTGGTCTAGGCATGGTGGTACATGCCATTAGTTCCAGCACTCAGGCAGAGGCAGGCAGATCTTTGTGATAACAAGGCCACCCTGATCTACATAACCCTTTCCAGGACTCCTGGGGCTACAGGGAGACCCTGTCTCAAGAAAGATCCCCCCCCCAAAAAGATAGTCCTTCCCAATGTCCATAGCTTTCTTCATGTCCACACTGCCTATCATTATTTAGTTTTCTCTTTTGTCCCTCAGCGCTCCTACTTCTGCTGTTTTTTTTGTTTTGTTTTGTTTTGTTTTCTTTCAGTAGACTCAGACCCAGTTTTGTTTGTTTGTTTGCTTTGGGATTATTTATTTATTTATTTATTTATTTATTTATTTATTTATCTTTTTGGGACAAGGTCTCCCTGTATCCTCTGCTGGTCTGGAACCATGTAGACCAGGCTAGCCTTGAACTCACAGAGTTAAAGAATTTTTATAATTAGATAGTTTAGCTGATTAGTGACTTCCTTTGTGATAAGATTACCAAAGGTGACCACTAAAATTATTATAGTTTTTTAAAATTACAAAAGTTTTCATTTGCAAAGCAGAAAATGAGACAAATTCTGTCTATATGTCCATTAATCCACTTTACTACAGATTAAGAAGAAAATAATGATAAAGTAGCAGTTAAAAAACATCAAACGTTTATCAATAGGAAATTTAAATATAAAGAATTTAACAGTTCCTGAGAACATAGCTAGCAAATGGTGTCCCTATAACATGTGCTCTTGGGAGACTTGGGCAGAAATTGTAAAGTTTCTTGAGACTAAGCATTGCAACCTGCTATTTATGCTACATTTTCTCGTTAGTCACTTTTCTTGTTGTAACAAAATAGCTTCCAAGAAGCAACTCAAGAGAGGACGCATTGATTTTGGCTTACACTCCATCCTGGCTGGGAAGACATGAAGCAGGAGCAGAGAACAAACAGAACATGGGTTCAGACTATAAAACCTCGAGGCCAGCCCCAGTGACCCCCTTATACCTTCCACAGCCTTCCCAAACAGTGCCACCAGCTGGAGTCCACTGTTCAGATAACTGAGCTTGTCAGGGCCATTACGGATTCAAGTGTTTTAATCAAGCAAGTTATAATCCAGTCAAGAATTACAAAGAAATAAATTAAACCTCAGTTTTCAGTGGTGGAGCGAATTTGAATCCACATGTAACTTACCACAGTGAATAGTGTATATACCGGAAGTTTGCATTCCTAATATTTACAATTCTTTCCAAGAGTTCTGCTTCTATCACTATTCATGATCCCTCACAATCTTCAAATCAGTGGACTGTTATATGTAGGACACATTTATACTTCTATGACAGACATCTTTCCTGATCCTTAGTTAAATATCTCCAGGAGTTTGCTAAAATTCCCTTGGAAGTTTCAATGTCTTCTGCAATATAACATATTCTAAATTAACCTCATTATCTTCCCCTCTCTTGTCTCCAAACTTGGTTCCCTCTTAATCTGACCCATTCAATAAATGACATTATTCAGTTAACCTTTTCATTTCTTTCTCCATTTCTCTTACACTACACGTTTGTCTAATTCATTATAAATTCTTATAAATTTATCCTCTTAAATATTCTTCAAAGCTCTACCCAAACTATGATTCAATCTTTCTAGGAATGTCATAAAATCTTCTTAGCCTTTCTCTTCTTAGCTACTTTTGGCTATGGCATCCAAATTTTGTGATTAGGAACTAGCCCATTATTTTTCTCAGGCCATATTTTTCAGTTGGGATTGACGGTACGAGGAGCAAGGCGTTTGTTCCTGACCGTGACTCCATCCTTCTCTGTGGCTGTAATGATTGTTTCATGGATGAACATGGGGTCAATTCGTTTAATTAGTGCCAGTCCTGGGATATATATTGGCTTCCTTTTCTCCTGACAATATTGTAGATAGTTCTTAGGACCTTATGCAAGCTAGGAAAGTTTTCTACCATTAGCCCTTGCTGAAAGTTTGAGCAATAAGAGACTTTCTTTATGGTGGGGTTGTAAGAAATGAGTATTTTTTTTTCTTTTTCCCTCTAGGCAGCCACCTGTTATCTCACACACATGAAAGCAGATCTTACCTGAAAATAAAGCAAATGCCATAAATATATTACAGAAAAAGATTGAGCAAACATTCTAAAAATCTCTGAAAATCACAATTTATACTTGGGGAGCCCACAAATGATTTACCCTCTGTATTAATCACTTTTCTGTTGCTGTGATAAAACACCATAACCAAAGGAACTTATAAAAGGAAGAGTTTATTTGAGCTTACCATTGACGGTCCAGTGAATTAGAGTCCATTGTGGCGGGAGGCAAGGCGGCTGGAGCTGGAGCAGCATGCCAAGGGTCACATCTCCCAATGAGCACAGGAAGCCAAAAAAGAATGACAGGAGACCACAAGGCTTGTTAAACTCACTAAGCCTGCCCCCAGTGAGATACTTCCTCTAGCATGGCCACACCTTCTAAGACCTCCAAAAACAGTGCCACCAACTGGAGACAAAATGTCTGAATACTTAAAGCCTATGGGGGACACTCATTCAAACCACCACATTCCACTCCCCGGTCCCCATAGGCTCCTGACCATATAAAATGCAAAATGCATTTAGTTCAACCTTAAAAGTCCCTATAGTCTTTACCAGTTTCAATGCCATTCAAAAGTCTACAGTCCAAAGTCTCTTCTGAGACTCAGGCCAATCTCCTAAACTGTAAGCTCCTGTAAAATCAAAAAGGCAAATTACAAACTCCCAATGTACAGTGGAACTGAATACACATTCCCATTCCAAAAGGGAGGACTACCGAGAGACCCTGTCTCGAAAAGACCAAAAAAACAAAAAAAACAAAAAAAACAAAAAAAAACAAAAGGGAGGAATAGAAGCATAGTGAGGAAATACTGGACCAAAACAAGACCGAAAACCAGCAGGGCAAACTCCAAGTCCAGTAGCTCCATGTGCAACTTCTGGGACTTGACTTCCAAAGGGCTTAGATGGCTCAGCTCTTCCAGCTTTGCTTGCAACATACATCTTTTTCTTAGGCTGGTACCACTCGCTGTATGCAGCTCTCCTTGGCAAATATCTCACAGGTCTGGCATCTCGAATGTCTTCTTGGGGTCTCTGCTGTCAACCAGGCTTCATATTCACAGCTTCACGCAATGGCCTATCAGGGCCTTCTTTATTCAGGGACACCCCTGATGCACTCTGCCTGGCCTCTGTGGCTCTCTGAAACCGTGGAGGAAGAACTGATGACCCCTTCACTCTTGCAAACTTCATGCCTCTAAAGCCAGCACCACGTGAATGAAATTGCCGAATCTGGCTGCAAGTTCGGCATGGAATATCTCCTACTTTAACCACATTTGCAATTTTTCTCTGCCCAAGACTTGGAGGTTTACTTGTAAATCTCCAGGCCTCTCCTTAATCACTTTAATCTCACCTTTCCCATTGTTTACTTGTAAATATCTAGGCCTCTCCTTAATCACTTTAGTCTCCTTATGAAAGGGAGCCTCTCCTTCACATGCCTTGGTGCCTTGGCCATACCTTTAATCTTCCTAGTGCACTTTTCGGATCCAAACTGTACATTCTGCATTTCCTTCTGCCCCATTTGCTCTTTTTCACTGTAGATCTGTATAATATTCACCATTAAAAGCCATGCCACCATTTCTACGTTATGCTGTCTTGAAATATCCTACGTCAAAGACGTTATTCCATTGTATCCATTTCAACTTAGCATCAGGCAAGCATTTGGGCTGTGGGCAAACTGCTGCCAGACTCTTTATCAAAATATCCTCTGGAACTACAATTTTTGCAGCAATGTTTTCTTCCAGGCTTCTACTAGAATGGCCCCTTAAGCTCTGCTTACAGTAGTCAACAGCTTTTCTAGCCCAAAGTTCCAAAGTCTTCCACATTTCTCCAAACATCCACATGGTCAGGTTCTTCACAGCCAACACCCCATTTCTGGCACCAAATAACTGTATTAGTCACTTTTCTGTTGCTGTGATAAAACACCATGACCAAAGGAACTTGTAAAAGGAAGAGTTTATAATGATGGTTCCAGGGAATTAGAGTCCATTGTGGCGAGAGGCATGGTGGCTGGAACTGGAGCAGCATGCCAAGGATCACATCTCGCAATGAGCACAGGAAGCCAAAAAAGAATGACTGGAGATCATGAGGCTTGTTAAACTCACTAAGCCTGCCCCCAGTGACATACTTCCTCTAGTACAGCCACACCTTTTAAGACCTTCAAAAACAGTGCCACCAACTGTAGACAAAATATTTGAATACTTAAAGCCTATGGGGGACACTCATTCAAACCTCCATACCCTCCTCCTCCTCTCCTCCTCCTCCTCCTCCTCCTCCTCCTCCTCCTCCTCCTCTTCCTCCTCCATTGTTCTTTTCAGTTTATTGCATGTTATACTACTTTAAGTTAAAAGTGAACCTCAGATGGTTGCATTATACAATCTGTGAGTTTTTTTTTTTTTTAAAAACAACTTGTGGCAAGTGACAGAAGGTATGGTGGTTTGAAAGAGAATGTCCCCCATAGGCTTTAAGTATTCAGACATTCTGTTCCCAGTTGGTGGCGCTGTTTTGGGAAGTCTTATAAGGTATGACCATGCTGGAGGAAGTACATCACTGGGGGCAAGCTTAGTGCATTCAACAAGCCTTGCAGTCTCCCATGCCTCTCTCTCTCAGCTTCCTGAGCTCTTTGGAAGATGTGACCCTCTGCTTTCTGCTCCAGCACCTGCCACAATGCCTCCTACCACAATGGACTCTAATTCCCTGGAATCGTCAATCATAAGCGCAAATAAACTCTTCCTTTTATAAGTTTCCTTGGTCATGGTGGTTTTATCACAGCAGCAGAAAAGTGACTAATACAGAAGGTAAATTCTACTCATTGCAAGGGAATCCTCACATGAGCTTCAGAGAACCATAATGAGACTTCTTCAGTTGATTGTCCTTAGCTGGTCCTGTTTCCGTCAGGAGCTGGCTTATGTTCTTGAGCTGGTCACCTAGTAGCTGAATTATTTCTCCACATTCTCTTTGCTCAATTACAGTTCCATTGGAGGCAAAATTCTTCTTAAATGCCTTCACTAGTTTCTTTTATCATAATTTTCAGTGATCCCCTGGACAGTAATACAGGCCTTCCTGCCATTTCTCTGTTGAATTCTATGGACATAACCCTCATCTCCAGCAGGAAGGAGGTCATCACCCTTACTTGCATCAGTAAAGAGGTAAAAAAAAAGCTAAGGTTCTGAATAGTGCCCATTTGAAATAATTCTTTGCATAAGGTGGTGGTGGGGGAAAGCAGCTGGGTCAGTGGGGGTCTTTTTCTTAAACCGGTATGAATATGAATATTGTTAACTGAAAGAAACATAATCTGACATAATACCATTGTCTGAACACTCTGAGCTACTATCTCATCTCCCTTATTTATCTGATCGTGTCAACCACTTTAGTTTCCCTCCCAGCTTGCTCATACAGAGTATCAACAAAACAAACCATAGGACAAGTCAAAATATTTTTTTTTATTAGTCTCCTGTGTGCTTCTCTGATAGTACAGCTTTCTGACTGTGTCCCTTTTCTTTCTACCTCAACAATAGAAGGGGCTTTTGTCAGTCACAATGATCATTATGCTAAATGGGCTTTGTACCTTCTGTTCTTTTTAAAATCTGTAAAACTCTTCTCTTTTCTACTTAATCTATACAATGCTTTCTCCTCACAGATCTCAGATCAGGCATCAATTCTGATCCACTTCTTTTTACTTGGGCTGGTCATGTCTCCTTAGGCAGCCTTATTGCCTTCTTTTTTGTAGGGCTTCATATTGATGCCAAAATTAATGCAGGCACCCTATGGCTCTGAAGTCCTGAACTCAAGTAATCTTATTGTCTCAGCTAATGTAGCTAGGCCTACATGCATGTGCCACATCACATAGCTGAGGCATCAACTATAAGGCAACTTTTCTGTGAAATGTGTAACCATATCTAATCCTCTTATTCTTTTAGTTCAGTGTATATATTTGCTCTATAGCATGTCTTATAACTGAAATTATGCATCTATTTTTGAGATTATTAACATATTTTACATCCACCACTACGTGAGTCACAGGGATGTGTTCTTGATCAGCCCTAAGTATAGCTGAAAATATATTGTGACATTCTAAACTAAGCACTTGGTCTTTGTCTAATTTCTTCGTATACAACTTTTAAATACTTGAAATCTACTAAGTTTTTAATATCTTTTGTATACTAGTGAGCAGGCTGATGACTGGCCATTCCATATAGCTTCAAGATGGGGACCATTCACTAGAAGATCACTGCCATGATTAGAGTTGGATCATTCAATCTCACAACATCCTGGGAACAAAGAGGCACTGGATGCTGAAAGGGACAACAATGGCCTATGTGTGAATCAATCATGCCTGTGAAATTAAGATCCCCCCAAACCCAATGGAAGCCTAGATCTAGTAACTTCTAGATATGTAAACATAGAGAAGTTCCTGTGGGATCTGACTCTTGGAGAGGCATGGAAGCACCCACCTTCCCCAGTTGCTTGTCTATACGTATCCCTTCATCTGTAGCCTTTGTAGTATACTTTATAGCAAATTGGTATATATTTAAGTACAGTGTTTCTCAAAGTTCTGTGACTCACTCTAGCAAACTAATGGACTTCTAGGAGGTTGTTATTTTACTGCTTGGTTGGAAGCACAGGTGAGATGAACTCTGAGATTTGGCAAAATCTCCCTGTCTATAGTGTAAAAATTGAATTGAATTAATAAATACTTGGTGTCCCTATTTAAAGTCTACTTATTTGACCTCTATGAAATATCATCCCCCTGTCACATCTGAAACTTTTGTGCTATTAATGTATAGGATAAATAGACTTTAATATTCCTATATTCACCGGTATATTCATATGTCACATAAATCTCAACATTTATGGACCGTATGTACGTCAGGTTTGTGTATTAAATAAGTATGTATTGTCAAATTTATGTATGCATAAATGAGGTTTTATATCTATAACTTAAGTATATATAGAGGAATAGATTATTATATTGCTACTGTGGTTGAATAAAGGGCTCATGTGTGTGTGTGTGTGTGTGTGCGTGTGTGTGCATGTTTACAATGAATGAATGCAAGTTGCTGAAAGTTTTACCACTGTAGAGTAGCCTTTCACTTTTAAAATTATCTCCAGTATAGAATTTCTTAACATTTTTTATTTTTCAGTGTCTCTTCGAATTCTCTGCTTTATGTTGGCTTCATACACTTACTTTTCATATCCTAACTAATCTTTGCATCATTTTTTAGGACTCTACTGTATGGAATATTCTTTTTTTAGTCTATTGCGGCTGTCTTCAGCTCCTGTATCTTCACCTTTCTGCTATGGCTTCTTCCATACTCTCTTCTAGAGAATCTGACTTCCATACAAGTCAATCTTTCCAGGAACTACTAATGACATAGAGAGGGGCCTATAACCTGAGAGCAGTCAGATCATAGACTGGCCATCACAAATACACTGTGTGGCTTGACTCGAATATTATACATCAAGTTAGATAGGTTCTTTTTGTCCAACAGGAATTCCATCTTAGAGATAGTGAAACATCACATGTTAATAGTGGGAACTAAATTGAAAGTTATATGGATGGGTCTAGAAGAGTTTACAATGAGAAACGAAGTTAAGAGAAAAATAGAAAAATCCACTGGGAAGTAAGAGAATAAATGCAGAGATGAAATAGGCCCCAGAACTTCAAGTATCTGCTGTTTGAAAGACATCAGGGCCCTGGACAAGTGCTGAAGCTGAGTCCCAGCTTTAACACTAATAAGCAAGGTAATATTAGTTTTCTTTAAGGTCTCAAAAGTTATTTTCACACTTATAAATATGTAAATATAAATAATTTTAGTTGTGGAAATTGCATAAGTTAAGAGAAAGTAAACATTTGACTAGTGTCAAATATATAACAAATACTTATAACATGACAATTCAAAAATTGAACTATACTGATTGAAACTTACAGTGAAGACTGGTACATTTTCCAGCTTTAGTACCAATGACCTTACTACTTCTTATGAATCCTGTATATGACCTGGCTTAAAATCTCCAATGAAAGGAATTATATTTAGCATCATCTAAATGCTGAACTATGGTTTTTCATCATTAGGCCATTCATATATTCAGTGGCCAATTATACATTTCCTCTCTGGTGGTAATCTCAACAGCAACAGCATTGAAACCATTTGGACTCACTTTTGATTTTCTCATTTTCCTCAAAGTAGTTAATCTAATTTGTTTGGAACATAATGCAAAGGGAACTTATACAAATAATAATAGTGATGACAATAGTAGTGATGACAAAAACTGTGATTTCCTTAAAAGGCATCATTTCCACATGTGAAATCGGCATGAGGTTTTCTGTGTCTGTGGCGGCTTGGATGAGAAATGTCCTCCATAGGTAGTTGAACACTTGGTCCCTAGTTATGGCACTGTTTGGAGAGTTTATGAAGAGGTGAATCCTTGCTGGAGGAAGTGTGTCCTGGAGGTAGGTCTTGATGCTTTATAGCCTTTTGCCGTTTCTAGTTTTTTCTCTCCCTGTTTCTTTCTTCTTTTTTTTTTTTTTTTTTTTTTTTTTTTTTTTTTTTTTTCTTTTTGTTTTGGCGGTTGTTTGGGAATGTACTGTCTGCATGCAGGTTTGTGCACCCTGTGTTATGCAATGCCCCAGAGGTCAGAAGAGGGTGTCGGATTCCCCTGGAACTGGAGTTCTCCTGGAATTGGAGTTTCAGACGGTTCTCGGCCGCCATGTGGGTGCTGGGGATCGAACCCGGGTCCTCTGTAAGAGCGGTCAGCGCTCTTAACCGCTAGGCCATCTCTCCAGCCCCCTCTCTCTGTTTCTTATCTGTGGATAGAAATGTAGTCTTTCAGCTTCCCCCTCTAGCTACCCGTCACCATGCCTCTGCCACCATTATGGTCTCTCCCTCTGGAATGTTAAGCCAAGGGAAATTCTTCCATAAATTGCTTTTGTAATGGCACTTTGTCACAGCAGCAAAAGTAACTAATACACATTATGAAGTAAAAATTTTTTGTCTTAATTTTTTTCAAATTGACATTCCATAATCAAAGGAATTGTAGAGTGAATAAAATATGATACAAAGGTTGAGGAAAAGTAATTTTTTGTATATTTTTCATGTTTTCACAAAATAGATAAGTATCTCCATTCATAAAGCTGTTATTGCTACTTAGAACAATCATGGGGTGTGATATACATTACATATAACTAAGAATAAGCACTTCTTAAGGAACTGGGTTTTACTCATTCCAGTATTGCTGAGGATAGACTTAGAGTGTATGGAGTGTGATCAGTTGGCAGTAGGATTATTGTAATTTCTCCTATTACAGTCCCAGGGAGCAATGAAGAATCAGGGGAAACGGAAACCAGGCGAGTGCCATGAGCAAGTAACTAAGAGTTTGAAAAGGGTATTTCAGTATTCTGATGGCTTGAAACAGGAAAAGAATGGAAACAGAAGAATCATTAGAGGGATTTTGTAATAGCCCATGCATGAGCTGATATTGTCTTTTAGCCCTTATTGAGTTGTCTGGCACAACTTTCTTCTGAATGAAAGCTGTTTACTGATTGAACCACTGTGATCTTTTCGAGGGTTCATATCTTCAGCCAGACACAGGAAGCAGAGACAGAAAATGAAAGTGGGAAATGAACTTATAAACTTTAAAGGCCAACCCATAATGACATGCTTCCTCCAGCATGGCCATGCCTCGCCAACCCATAATGACATGCTTCCTCCAGCATGGCCATGCCTCCCAAAAGTTCTCTATCATTCCTTGAAGTGGAGAACAAGTGTTCAAACAGTTGGAGCCTATGGGGAACACTTCATTGAAACCACCACACTGAAGTGGATATGATCATGTTTCATTGTACACATGTCCTACTTTCCATCCAGATGAACACACTGAGAAAATTCTGTTTGAATCTGTAACAGTTGCATCCCTTGCCTTTTTCCTAGGGAATGATTAATCTGGTTGTCAATGCTGATGAATCATTAAAAGAATAGAAGTAAAGCTAACAGATAGATAGCAAAACAAGTGAGAACTAGTAAATAACAAAAAAGTGAAAGATCTATATTATCAAAGGTACATTTTAAAGATTCTTCATTATAGTTCCCTGCCATTTGGTTCAAAGAAGTTTTGTTGGTTTTAGTGTCTCAAGCTTATAGCTTTACAGTTATCAAAGTAACTATTATTTTTTCACATCAAAGCTAACTCTGAAAATATGTCACAGATAATTCAATGTAACACTTTCCTTCTGTTAGCATGTTGTATGCTGAGTTAAAGTATGTTATAAAAGTGAAATACTGAAATCCCATATTCCACTCACTAAAAGTGGATAATTTTTTTCATAGTAACTGATATATTCCAAGAATTCTGGTTTTAAAAAAAACATACTGTTATAACCAAATAATGGTGATTCTATAAGATTAATATATTTTTTTCCTCAAAAAGATCAATAATATCTAAATAAAACTTGAGAACATGGGAATCTATGATTAAAGCTAATTCATAATTATTTTGTGGCCTCATGAGAAGCTAAATGGACTGAACAGGTTATCAAGAAAATACTAACATGAAATTGTGAGTTGTCCATGTTGATGTTGATTTGGGGAGAACTGAAGGGTAAAATGATGTGGATATGATCATCTTTTATTGTATACATGTATGAAATTCTCAATAATAAGGAAAAATTAATATTAAAAATACTTCCCTTAAAGTAATTTAATCCCATGTGCAAACACCAAGCCGAATTGCTAAGAAAGTGGAAATTTAATTAAACAAATGGATTTGCATGAGATCATACAAGAATTGGTGCTGTACTGTTGTGGACTGTTCTATATTGTATAAACACAGAAGTGTTCTCTGAATTTTTTCACCTAGTTTTCCATCAGGCACATAGAATATAGAAAAGAAACTTTCATTGAATACATTTTTATATTTTCATATCAGTATGTACACGAGTAGACTGTGAGAGGAATTCAATTTTCTTTTATATCTAATTGTAGATCAAATACCCATCCTGTTTGAAATGTATAATCTCCTTCAGAAAGACAGGATATATGATATGAATAGTCTCATATAAATTTAGAATCTATTCATCATGAAGAAACAAGTGTCTACTACAAAGACATCTCTTTACAACCATAGGCTTAAAAATAGAGTTTACACAGTTACATAAAAAATAGTCTATCAACACTTGAATTTTACAAAGTTTGTTTCTCTACAAAGTTGAATAAAGAAGTTTAAAAGTTTCTTAGGTTTGTTGTGCTTGAAGGATACATATCTTTTGCATTGATATATTGCCAACTTGAGGCATGTAAAGTGCCCTTTAAGAATTACATATAAACAAGAATCATTTCACCCACCTCTGGGGTGGAATGTGACAGCTGGTTAAAGTGAGCATAGCAACACTGCACAACAATGTCAAACAGGATGAATGAATGGCTTAACTAATCAGAAATAGAGCCTCAAAGTAAAATTGTTCAACTTAGAGTTATGGGTAGGACGGAACTGTTAAATATTCTCTGTTCATGTTAACATTGCTAATCAAACTCAAGATATGATTACACAGGTTATGAGTTTCTTAATAATGCTCTGGGAGCTTTGTGGTCTTCTGGGCTAACCTAATGAATGTCGAAAGCACCTAGTATAATAGTTAAGGGAATTAACTTTCAAGGAACAATGACATTGGTCAATTCACTAGGTCCCAATCTGAAGATTAATCAAACTATTTTCTCTGTACTCTGTCTTCTTCAACCCTCACATCTTCATGCTAATTTAGAATTAGTTACAGTTCATGTGTTACAACCAGGCTCTGAAACCAGTTCCTAGTACTTATAAAATACATGGATATCATACTTTATATGTATAAATACTCAGTAGATTTCATACCAAATGCTAGGAGAGAGAGTTTAAAGAAATTTTAAAACAACTCAATAAATTACCCTTGACTTATACACCTGAGAGAAATTTGATGGTTCAAGAGATATTCTGGTTTTAGATGTTGGAACAATAATGAAAAATACTGTAGTCAGATGTCAAGTTATAGTAGAACAAGAGTGACATATTAAATTAGCACAATAAATTTCTGTTTCTATCCAGCAATATATCTTCAAACTGCTTGCAAAACTGTAATTCCTGACCACACATGAATGTTCATAGAAGAAGTCATATAATGTCCTATTACTAAACTTATGTAAATAATTTAAAACATCTTTCACTTGGTTAATTAAAAAATTTTGATGAAATATTTCAATAACTAAGACAATACTCTCTGAACTGTGGCCTTAACTCTTTGGATTAGTAACTAAAGATACTTTTAGAATACTTCTACAATAAAAAAATTCTAAAATATTAATAAATATGAGAGCATATACTAAACTATTAAAAACTACTTTTTTGCAGTAATCATTAAAAACAGTATCTGAGCTATAATTTGAAATCATGTATCAGTGTTTGGCATAAATGGAATATGTCCATATTGCTATTAAAGTATTCTTTAATTGATCTAGGTTTATGGCTATTGAAATATACATGAGAATAGTCCCTTCTAATTCTTATGAGAGTATGGTAGGTGAAATCCTTTTCAAATGCTTTATTTAGCAAAAGAAGAGTGTTGTGCAAAACCTCGCGGCTTGGAGCTCAAGTATGTAGGATTCTAATTGTTGATGTATTCCTCTCTGGAGATTAATTCTTATAATTGTCACTATTGAGTTTCATGTGTTACATTTACTCTAGTACTTTAGACAGTTTGTTTTTAATAATGTTTCTATTTGTAGGCATTTATGCACATGAATGCAGTGCCCTGGAGCTAAAGATGTGTCTGTGAGCATTCTGATATGAGTGCTGGGAATGGAACTACGGTGCCCTGAATGAGTAGAACATGCTCTTAAATGCTGAGCTATTTTTCCAGGTCCTCAAATGTGTTATTTTTTTTTTCCAGTGGTCTTATATGTTAGCTTTCACTACATGTTCAGTAAAAAGTTACCACATAGGACATCTCTAATTCTTCCACCTGGTAGTTGTTCTATATAAGTCTAGTTATTAAGAGACAAAGAGTGATAGTCTATTTATATAAAGGAAATGGACATATTTCTAGTATATTTTATATTTTCCTATGTTTTCTAATTGAATATCTAAATGATGTAAACAAAGCCAGATGTGATGTAATTCTAGCACTTGGTAGCCTGAGGCAAGAAGACCGTGAACTCCAGGCTGATCTGGCCACATAGAAAGACTATTTCAAAACAGTGGATGCAACAACAGAAATAGGTTATACATTAACATATATAATATCAATATCTTCCAATGTGAAATTCATTTTCAGGTAGTGAACTCCCTAAAGCAAATCTCATGTTTGTTGTAGGTAGGTATATCAAATCTCATTGCATTTAACTTAATGATGAGATGCTTTGATAGAGAAAGGAGGTGAATAAATGAGGAGAAACTGGTTTATTTACTACAATTACTAAACATTCATTAAACTCAAATAGAACACTAAAAAGGCTTTGTAAATCTAAATGTACTGTACCTCTTTCCTTGCTGCCTATCTGGACCACCACTTCCTGATACTCAAGCCATTTGTAGGAATGCCATATAATTTATAGACACAAAAAATAATCAATTTCAATAGAAGTTTATTCCAAGTTTGTTTCATGGACAAGGATAAGTTCTGATCATTTTTTTAAATTTTTTATTTATTTTCGTATGTGTGTGAATGTACTGTCTGCATGTAGGTTTGTGCACCCGTGTTGTGCAATGCCATGGAGGTCAGAAGAGGGCATCGGATTCCCCTGGAACTGGAGTTAAAGACAGTTCTCAGTCGCCATGTGGGTGCTGGGGATCGAACCTGGGTCCTCTGCAAGAGCTGTCAGTGCTCTTAACCACTAGGCCATCTCTCCAGCTCCTAAATTCTGATCATTTTGACACAATACATGTTTCCCACTAACCAGCTTTTTAGTGGAATTATTAGTTTTACTTGTTGCAGCATAACAACTCATTAATTTTTTTCTATACCTTAATTTTGCAATATGTCTCATTTATGCAAACAAAAATGTACACGATATTTAGACTTGGAATTATTACCAGTGTAGCTTAATGATTTTTATTTTAAAAATATTGATTGACTGATTGATTGATTTTTATATGTATGAGTGTATTGCCTCCATGTGCCTAAGCGCATCCATGTCATACAATACCCATGGAGGTCAAAAGAGGGCATCAGATCCCCCACAACTGGGGTTGTGGATGGAATTAGCCATCATGTGAGTGCTGGGCATAGGACTCAGGTCCTTTTCAAAAGCAGCCAGTGCTCTTACCACTGAGCAATCTCTCCAGTACCTAGCATAATAATTTTTCAATGGAAATCAGATTCTCCTTAAAGAATGGATTCTATAAGAGATTACCTCTATAATAGTTGTCGATGTAAGCATGGGAAAGATGTATTGAGACCACACTTGCAAGTGTACAGTTGGTCTCTGGTATACCAGAGAGTGCTACCAAAGGCCACTAAATCAATAAAGCAAATACTGGTCTCCTTGAGTCAAGCAAGACTCCTCTGTCGGCATCAGCTACACCTCATCTGCCTGGAAATACTGTGCAGCAGTGGCAGCCATTTGTCTGTATATCCCAAATCTAATTAGCTATTAGCTCTCTCCTTGGAGGAATAACTCAGGGCTGATGCCACAAGCTTACATCCTCTAGTGGTTAGGAGATGTTATAAGCCACAGTAAGACCTTGTCATCTTTTACATAAAAAACGTAATTCATGGATTAGCATACCATCCAAACATCTGTGTCTATACCAAAGTAACGTACCATAATAATTACTACTGTTTAAATATCTATATATCTAACTGCCTGTGTTTCATTAGTAGGATTGAAAGGTTATTCCTGAACAAACTGTTGGCCCACGAAAAGAAACAGCCAGAACTGGTCAGAGTCCAAAACGACATCTCCAGAGAAATCAGACTGTTTTGTTTCTCGTCCACCTGTGCCCCTTTTCTAAGCCTAGGGAACAATCTGTGGAAGAGGGGGCATGGTAGAATGTAAGGGCTGTGATTGGGGTGAATGGTGAAACTACAGCAATATAGACTGGACGCTTATTTAAACAACTTGAGTGTACATACAAGCCCCTCCAGCTGGATGGTGGGAGCCTTGGGCTGTGTGGGTTTGGGCACAACTGCTTGCAAATTGGTTTTACATGAAGGATGCTTGTACTCAAAACTTATTATTTATTGTTAAAAAAAGAAATAAATGAAAGTAAATGTAAAAAAAATGTGAATGTGACTTTTTCTGCCAGAAGGAAATACAGAAATTATTCGATGAATTTGGAGGTATGTGGTATGAGATGCACTGTTATATTCCAATATGATCACCTGAACAAATTGACTCTTAAATTTAGTTGTTTTTAAGTTTGGGTACCAAATTTGGGGAACATTCATTCCCCCCACATATCTCTGGGAACCATCTGTGTCCTGGAGCTATGCTGACGGAAATGTCTCTGGAACTCTGTTTCTAGAAGTAAGTCCAGAGTCTGGCCTTGCTCATAATTTTTGGTTTCTCCACCTTCAGTTGGGGGAGTATAAGCTTTGCTCCATCGTAATCTTTTTTTTTTTTTTTATGTGTGTGAATGTATTGTCTGCATGGAGGTTTGTGCACCCGTAGCGTGCAATGCCGCGGAGGTCAGAAGAGGGCGATCACAGTAATCTTAAAAGACCATCTGACCTTTTCATCCCTCACTCTGGACTATCTCATTCACCCAAGGTCATGTGTCCTTCCCAGTCTCCACTGTGTCAAATGGAGATGGGATGTGAAGCCTTCCAGCACTTTAGTATGTTAATTCTCAAGCATGACCACATTACTTGCTCGCATTCTTTTGGGGTGGAGTACCAAATTGAGGCTGTCAAGGAAATGAGATTGGTTGCCCAAGTCATAAGANTTTTAAGGGAATTAACTTTCAAGGAACAATGACATTGGTCAATTCACTAGGTCCCAATCTGAAGATTAATCAAACTATTTTCTCTGTACTCTGTCTTCTTCAACCCTCACATCTTCATGCTAATTTAGAATTAGTTACAGTTCATGTGTTACAACCAGGCTCTGAAACCAGTTCCTAGTACTTATAAAATACATGGATATCATACTTTATATGTATAAATACTCAGTAGATTTCATAACCATGTAGGAGAGGAGAGTTTAAAGAAATTTTAAAAAAACAATCAAATACATTACCCTTGAACTTATACCTGAGAGAAAATTTGAGTTCAGAGATAATTCTGGTTTTTAGATGGTGGAACAATAATGAAAATACTGTAGTCAGATGTCAAGTTATAGTAGAACAAGAGTGACATATTAAATTAGCACAATAAATTTCTGTTTCTATCCAGCAATATATCTTCAAACTGCTTGCAAAACTGTAATTCCTGACCACACATGAATGTTCATAGAAGAAGTCATATAATGTCCTATTACTACTTATGGTAAATAATTTAAAACCATCTTTTCACTTGGTTTTAAAAAATTTGATGAAATATTTCAATAACTAAGACAATACTCTCTGAACTGTGGCCTTAACTCTTTGGAATTATAACTAAAGATACTTTTGAGAATACTTCTAACAATAAAAAAATTCAAATATTAATAATCTGGAGAGCAATATAAAACTATTAAAAAACTCGTTTTTGCAGTATCATTAAAAACAGTATCTGAGTATAATTTGAAATCATGTATCAGTGTTTGGCATAAATGGAATATGTCCATATTGCTATTAAAGTATTCTTTAATTGATCTAGGTTTATGGCTATTGAAATATACATGAGAATAGTCCCTTCTAATTCTTATGAGAGTATGGTAGGTGAAATCCTTTTCAAATGCTTTATTTAGCAAAAGAAGAGTGTTGTGCAAAACCTCGCGGCTTGGAGCTCAAGTATGTAGGATTCTAATTGTTGATGTATTCCTCTCTGGAGATTAATTCTTATAATTGTCACTATTGAGTTTCATGTGTTACATTTACTCTAGTACTTTAGACAGTTTGTTTTTAATTAATGTTTTGATTTGTAGGCATTATGCACATGAATGCAGTGCCCTGGAGTAAAGATGTGTCTGTGAGCATTCTGATATGAGTGCTGGGAATAGAACACAGGTCCCTGGAAGATACGCAAAATGCTCATTAAATGTGAAGCATTAGCCAAAAAAAAAAAAAAGTGTTTTTTTTTTTCCAGTGGTCTTATATGTTAGCTTTCACTACATGTTCAGTAAAAAGTTACCACATAGGACATCTCTAATTCTTCCACCTGGTAGTTGTTCTATATAAGTCTAGTTATTAAGAGACAAAGAGTGATAGTCTATTTATATAAAGGAAATGGACATATTTTCTAGTGTATATTGTTCATATTTTCCTATGTATTTCTAATGATACTAAAGTAATGTAAACAAAGCCAGATGTGACGTGTAATTTCGCACTTGGTAGCCTGAGGCAAGAAGACCGTGAACTCCAGGCTGATCTGGCCACATAGAAAGACTATTTCAAAACAGTGGATGCAACAACAGAAATAGGTTATAAGTAACATATATATATCAATATCTTCCAGTGTGGAAATTCATTGTTCAGGTAGTGAACTCCCATAAAGAAATCTCATGTTTGTTGTTAGGTAGGTAATAATCAAATCCATTGCATTAACCTTAATGATGAATGCTTTGAGAGAGAAAGGAGGTGAATAAATGAGGGGAGAAACGGTTTATTTTACTACAATTACAAACATCATTAAACTCGCAAATCGAAACACTAAAAAGGCTTTGTAAATCTAAATGTACGTTACCTCTTCCTTGCTGCCTATCTGACCACCACTCACTGATACTCAAGGCCATTTGTACGGAATGCCATATAATTTTAACCAAAAAATAATCAATTCAATAGAAGTTTTATTCCAAGTTTAGTTTCATGACAAGGATAGTCAGATCATTTTTAAATTTTTTATTTAGTTTCGTTATGTGTGTGAATGTTGACTGTCTGATGTAGGTTTGTGCACCCGTGTTGTGCATGCAATGGGGGTATCAGAAGAGGGCATCGGATCCCCTGGACGGGAGTCTGGAATGACAGGTATCAGTGTACGCCACCTGTGGGTGCCTGGGGAGGAACTGGGTCCGCGCAAGAGCTGTCAGGCTCTTAACCACGAGGGCCATCTCTCCAGCTCCTAAAATTGATCAATTTTTGACACAATACATGTTTCCCACTAACCAGCTTTTTAGTGGAATTATTAGTTTTACTTGTTGCAGCATAACAACTCATTAATTTTTTTCTATACCTTAATTTTGCAATATGTCTCATTTATGCAAACAAAAATGTACACGATATTTAGACTTGGAATTATTACCAGTGTAGCTTAATGGATTTTTTATTTTAAAAATATTGATTGACTGATTGAATTTGAGTTTTATATGTATGAGTGTATTGCCTCATGTGCCTAAGCGCATCCATGTCATACAATACCCATGGAGGTCAAAAGGGGGATCAGATCCCCTCACAACTGGGGTTGTGAGGTAATTAAGCCATCATGTGAGTGCTGGGCATAGGACTCAGGTCATTTTCAAAAGCAGCCAGTGCTCTTACCACTGAGCAATCTCTCCAGTACCTAGCATAATAATTTTTCAATGGAAATCAGATTCTCCTTAAAGAATGGATTTCTATAGAGAGATTACCTCTATAATAGTTGTCAAATTGTATTGTAGTGTATGTATATTAGATGGGAAGTATTGAGACCACAATTGCAGTGTACAGTTGGTCTCCTGGATACCAGAGAGTGTACCAAAGGCACAAACAATAAGCAAATACTGGTTCAGCTGAGTCAAGCAAGACTCCTCTGTCGGCTATCAGCTACACCTCATCTCTGCCTGGAAATCTGTGCAGCAGTGGCAGCCAATATGTCTATATATCCCAAAATCTAATTAGCTATTACTCTCTCCTTGAGGGATAACTCCAGGCTTGATGCCACAAGCTTACATCCTTCTAGTGGTTGGAGATGATTATAAGCCACAGTAAGACCTTGTCATCTTTTTACATAAAAAAATAATCATGGATTAGCATACCATCCAAACATCTGTGTTCATACCAAAGTAACTACCATAATAATTATACTGTTTTAAATGTCTATATATCTAACTGCCTGTGTTTCATCTAGTAGGATTGAAAGGTTTATTCCTGAACATGTAGCCCATAGAAAAGAAACAGCCAGAACTGTGTCAGGTCCAAAACAGACATCCCAGAGAAAATCAGACTGTTTTGCTTCTCTCATCCAACCTGTGCCCTTTCTACTACAGCCTATGGAAACAATCTGTGGAAGAGCGGGGGGCATGGTAGAATGTTAAGGGCCTGTGGGGTTTTTTCCTTGACTGGTGATGAAGAATTGATGATGTGAAACTACAGCAATATGACTGGACGCCTAATTTAAACAACTGTGAGTTGATTAAATACAGCCCCCAGCCTCGGCATGGTGGGAAGCTTGGGCTGTGTGTGGTTTGTTAGGGCACAACTGCTTGCAAATTGGTTTTTTTACAAGAATGAAGGATGCTTGTACTCAAAACTTTATTTATTGATTAAAAAAAGAATAAATGAAAGTATATGTTAAAAAAAAAAAAAAAAAAAAAAAAAAAAAAAAGAATGGATTTCTAAAGAGTGTTGCTCCAGGACAGGCTGCTTATGTTCAGCTTTGCCAACCTAGGGCTCAGGGAAAATTGCCAAAAAGGGGCAGAAAGATTGTAAGAGCCAGGGAAGTGATGCAAGACCAAACAGAAATGAATCCTATAAGCTCCTGCGACCCTGTTCATATGAACCTACAGCATTGGTATCAGCAGGCACAAGACCCATGTAAGCTCATCTGAACAAAAACCCAGCACAGAACTGCCGAGAAATGGTAGCTAGAGCCCAACCTTGCTGAAAAATATTGGCAGCATGATGGTGGTTGGGTGAGGGAAGACCTGAGCCTTCTTTAGAAAAGAGCCCGTGGTAGCTACTAGAGCTCAGGGGATGCAGCTGCACTGGAGTGAGATAAGAGGTATGTGCACATTGACACCAGCACAAAAAGACAGAAGGAAGTGACCTCCAAGAGGGGGGGCGGGGGGAGGGCCAGGGGAGAGCCAGGGGAGAGGCGGGCATAATGGCAATTGAAGAGATGGCCTAAGCGGTTACACAGGCCACGCGTGGTCTTGCGGAGGACCCAGGTTCGGATCCCCAAGCCACCTGCATTGGGCGCTGAAAAACCGTCCTTTACTAACTCCAGTTCCAGGGGAATCCGAACACCTCTTCGTCGGACCTCCCGCAATTGGCAATAACAGGGTGCAACAACTGAGGGCAGACAGTACATTTACACATACGAACATAAAAAAAAAAAAAAAAAAAAAAAAAAAGACTGAGAGAAAGCTGCTGCACATGTATGGCAGAATGCATGAACTGGGGTGGGTTGTGAAGAAGGGAAAGGGGAATATGTCTAAATTGAACTGAAAAATAATGTCTGAAATACACAAAACATCAATAAAAGTTTTGTGCTGGATAGCTTTAGCGTCAACTTGACACACCTGGGTTGAGGGAGCCTCAATTGGGGAATTGGCTTCATTGGATTGGCCTGTGGCCACATCTGTGGAGTAATGTCTTGATTGTAGAGCAGTATGGGAGGGCCCAGCCCACTATGGGTGGTGCCACCCTGGGAGGTTGTTCTGTACTGTTTAAGAAGGCAGGCTGGGCATGGGCCAGAGGAGCAAGCCAGTAAACAGCATTCCTCCATGGCCAGTGCTTCAGCTCCTGCCTCCAGGTTCCTGCCCTGAGTTCCTGCCTTGGGCTCCCTGAGTGATGAACTGTGACCCAGGAGATGTGAGCTGAATAAACTCTTTCCTCCACAACTTGGTGTCTGTCAGAGCGTTTTGTCACACCAATTGAAGACAAACTAGAACAAGTATATTAAAAATTATTATGAGGGGCTGGAGAGATGGCTCAGTGGTTAAGAGCCCCAACTGCTCTTGCAGAGGACCCGGGTTTGATTTCCAGCACCACCTGGCAGCTAAGAACTGTCTTTAACCCCAGTTCCAGGGGAATCTGACGCCCTCTTCAGACCCCCTCAGCATTGCACGACAAGGGTACACCGACCTACATGCAGAGTACACTCATACACATAAAAAATAATAAATAAAGGATTATTTATAAAAAATTTATTATGAATTCAAAAAAGATGTTTTGTATAAAATAAACAAAAATTTCATAAATGTTTTTAATAAATAAAATCTTGGGCTAAAAAAAGACTGACTGAAAATTATGTATGAAACACATAAAATTCAATAAAAAGAATAGATTCTTAGAGCCATTGAGAGAATATTCTAGAAGATAGAAGAAAAGATTAGTCACTCCTTGCGTAAGGAATGTCCAGCACATTTTGAAAAAATGGACTGAAAACTATAAAGACATATGCTTCATGTGAATTTTTCTAATAGATTTTCAGAAACTATCTTTTCCAATGAAAATTATAGGATGGCTATGAGCTATGATGAAGAGAAGTTCAATAACTAAAAATTATGGTTCAATGCTGCTGAAATAGAATACAGGGAAATGTCAGAAATGGAGGTTTATAAATTCCACAGAAAACCTAGAAAGGTGCGGAAAAGACCAGAGGGCGTCTGAACACTGTCCATTGTTTCCCTCTCTCCAAATCCCCATGTAGGCTTTGCCTCTTGTTTTCATTAGAGTAGCATAACTTTCATGTTTCAAGTATCTTCACAATGAATTATTGAACCCCAAATGATTGTGAATAATGTCTGCAGTTCTTGCCATCTGAAGGACTTAAGCTGGCCTGCATGGTTTATAGCTGATAAGCTCAGAGTTAACCTTTCCAGTGAGTGATATATTCTTTGTACTAAGAACCATCTCCACTGTAAATTAATTCTTAAAATGTTGGACTGTAAATGTCATCTGTATCATTACCCTCTCCATTCCATGCCCAGAAGCAGAGACGTCAGTCTGCTGCAGGTAGAGGCTCCTAACAGTAAGATACTCTGAACTAAGCACATAAAACCATGACTCCATTCTAAGGGTAATTCCTTTCAAAGCCTTCTTCAGTTTATGCTGCTTGACAAAAGATTAATAGATGCTATTTCTGATATTCAATTGACTTTGGGGTTTTTCCCATGCCCTTTCAGAAGGATGTACTCAGGAGTGTCTTTTAACAAAAATGTTCTTTGTTGAAGCCAGCACTGGCCTTTCAGAGTCATCTGCTCTTGCCTCACTTTGGAATACATGGACTTAAAATACAGCCACTTGGCATGCCTTTATTGAGTTGTCAGTGGGCAAATAACTTAGTAGAAAGCAATCAGGCAAAATAAGATTCCTTTGAGGCACTTGGGCTTTTGTAGGGAAGGGAACCTTTGCAAAATCAGGGAAGAACTGACAAGTGAAACCTACTTCAAGGCTCTTTCCCACCCTTTGAAATGTTGACTGTATTTAAAGTAAGTTAACTCACTGTATGGTAGTGCTTATACTGGTGGGCAGTATACCTGGGTCATGAGAATTACCTGAAGATATAACTACTTGCCATAAATTTTATTGAACAACACATCATTTTAGACTAATGGATTCCACAGTTCCTATGCAGAGTTTAGAGCAACTTTAAAGTAGCTCCTCTGTCTTTGGGTGTTTGTGTTCTAGTGCTTGTTTTCTCTTCTTGGGAGCCTCTTTGGATGAACTCAGCAGAGTGCTTGTGAAATCTTGTGCTCAGGCCATGTCTATACGGTAGAAAACCTCAGGTATTGATGAAGAACACTTTTCCTTCTGTAACCTATTCTCTGCTGTTGCATCTTTAAAATGTCCAAGAAGTGTTTTTATTGCTTTAAGAAATTGATAAAGAAAATGAGAAAGGCATTTCTTCTGACTATAGACATGTAGGTGTGAGGACTGAGGGGCAACAGATCTTGAACTAAGGTATTACCAGTTTAGAACTATTGAATCATATATCTACTTTTGAGTGAATACATTAGGATTAAAGGAGGAAAACCTGAATGATTACTTTAATAGACATGGGGAAGCATTTATACATTTGACATCCACCTATAATAGAAAAAATAGAAAAGCAGCATAAAATCATTTTATTACCCTAGTAACCATTTGCATAAAATCTGAAGAAAAAGTCCGATTTAAAAGGCAAACAGCATTGAGATCTCCTTTTATATTAAAGTAGAAGCTTTTCTGCCATCACTACTTTTGTTAATAGCTGGATTGACATTCATTCGTAGAAACTAGATAAAGAAAGAGGATATATGAACCACAAATCAAACAAAAAATTGCTTTTCATTTACTGAGATAAGATTGGCTGTCCACAGTGATTAAATACCATTTCAACTATTACAGATAATAAAAGTTGCAGCAAATTACAAATAATGTAAATCTTAAGATGGGAAATCACTTGAAATTCCATACATATACAATAAAATCTGTTACCCATGATCTATCATCTATCTAAATACACTAAACATTTTTTGAATCAATAAAGAAAAAGACACAGTTAAAAATGGACAATATGGTTCCATGTTTAAGAACACCGACTGCTCATGCAGAAGGTCTGGGTTCATTTCTCAGGACCTATACGGTAGCTAACAACAACAAAAGCAACTCCAACCCCAGGGGACTCCAGTGCCCTCTTCTGTCCTCCTTGGACATATAATGACATGGATGAACTTACATACATGCAGGCAATACACTCATCCATATAAAATAAATATAATAAAAGTAAACCATTTAAAAATTGGAGAATATGGGGGCTGGCAAGATGGCTCAGATGTTAAGAGCACTGGGTGCTCTTGTGAAGAACCGGTGTTCAGTTCCCAAACACCCATTTGGCAGTTAGCAACCACCTGTAACTCCAATTCCAGGGGAATAGAATGTCCACGTCTGACCTCTGCAGGGACTCCATGATGTAAATTAACATATATATATATATATATATATGTATATATATATGTTCATTTATTTATTATTTTTATTACACACACACACACAGGTTCAAAATTATTCTTGCATATATATATATATATGCAAAGAAATACCTTCATGCACATACACAAAAATAAAAATAAGTATAATGACAATTAGTCCAGAAAAAAAATAATAACGAAGAAGAAATTTCAATTGCCACATAAAAAATAAAAGTTAGGTGTAACCTGCATCATAATTCAGAAAATAAAAAAAAAATTAAAAAGAAAAGTTGGGTTGTAGTTATATGTACAAGGTTAAACAGTATGCCATGTGCCCTGGTCTAATTGAAATTTAAAATCTGACAATTCTAGGGGTTGGTGGGAATGTGAACGATGGGAAACCCTTCTGGTATATTTTTTGGGAGATTTGCCTTTATCCAGGCAGGGATTTGGGATACAAGCCACCTGAGCAAAGAAGTTGCATTCGCGGTTAATAGAAGAACCAAGGTAGTACAAAACCCGGGAGATGGGGACAGAGATGACACGGAAAGGAGGAGAGAGGATGGGCAGCATACACAGCGAGTATCCACCGCTGGGATAGTGCGGTTCGGTAGGGCCAACAAGGAAGGGTCACTGCAAAAAAAAGGCAGGCAAAGGCAGAGTACGACAAGCTGGGAGTGATCCGGTGTGACTCCCAAAGTCCATGGTAAAGACAGAGAAGAAAAAACTCCACAAAAGCGTAAGTCATCCAAGTCCCCTCTACAGATATGTGAAGGGCACATGTGATTTGTGACCACGGCAGTCGCGCACACTATTATACTACGTAGTACTACTACTACTACTAATAATAATAAGAATAAAACAGAGTAGTAGTAAAAAATAGGATTTAAGTGCTTTCTTCATAATAAACTACTCTTTTTTTATTTTGTTTTTTTATTAAATTATTTTATTTTTGTATGTGTATGAAATGTAATTGTCTGCATTGGCAGGTCTGTGCACCCGTGTCGTGCAACTGCCGCGGAGGTCAGAAGAGGGTTTGGATCCCCTGGAAACTGGAGTTCTCTCTGAATTGGAGTTCAGACAGTTTCGATTAGCCCCAATGCTGGTGTGAGCGGAATCTAACCCAGGGTTCTCTCTGCAAGATCTTCGGCCCGAAATACTTTAATAACCTCATACCCACACATCATCTCCCAGCCCAATAAAAACATCTCTTATAAACCGGCTTAAAACGGTCTTCTTTAATTGCTAATAGACCTAGGAACTGTGAAAAGGATTATTCTCTATTCAGAACCAAATTAATACTAACTCTCTAAGCTATGCCCTTAGCAAAATATATAAACAGGAGCTCTGACATCAGCAATGGATTATTCTCTATTATTCTACCAAGGAGATGTGGCCAGGTAGATCCAAGCCCACACAAAAGGTAAAGGCTCCTTGCCTTTAAACTGGGTACCTGCAAGAAGAGAGAGGTGGTGATTAAGGCCCCTGGTCAAAGACCTGACTATAACATGGAAAGATGTATTGAGACCACACATGCAATGTACATATGGTCTCTGGAATAACAGAGAGTGTTACCAAGGCCATCCCTAAACCAATAAAGCAAATATGGGTCCTCTTGGTCAAGCCAGACTCTCCGTCAGCACCTGCTACCACCTTACCTGCCTGAAATACTGTGCATCAGAGATGGCAGCCATATGCCTGTATATCCCAAATCTAATTGGCTATTGCTCTCTCCTTGGGGAATACCCATGGCTGTGCCACCGCTTACATACTGTAATTGTTAGGAGATTTTATAAGCCCACAGATAAGACCCTGTCATATTTAACAGAAAAAAAACATATTTCATGGATTAACATACCATCCATAACATCTGTATCTATACCAAGTAACCTACCATAACCTTAGTACTTTTAAATACCTATATATCTAATTGTTTTGTTTCATTAGTAGTGATTGAAGATTATTCCTGGACAAACTTCAGCCATGAAGGAAACAGTCAGGATTGACCAGAGTTCAGACAAACAGCTTCAGAGAAAGTAGACTGTTTTGCTTCTCATCCACTGTTGCCCCTTTTCTAAGCTAGGGAACAATCTGCGGAAAGGGGGCGTGGTTTAGAATGTAAGGGTAACTATTGGGGTGAATGGATGAAATCTACAGCAATAGTAGTCTGGACACTCATTTGTTCAACTTGATTGAACATACAAGCCCCCCCCCCGCCCTGATGGATGGTGGGACCCTTGGGCTGTGTGGGTTTGGGCACCACTGCTTGCAAATTGGTTTTTAATTGAAGGATGCTTGTACTCATAAATTTCACTTTTGTTTAAAAATGCAAAAAAAAAAACTGAGAGAAAGATGCAGGACAGTTATGGCAGAATGCATGCTCTGAGATGGGGTGGGGTGGGGTGGGGGGAAGGGAAAGGGAAATATGCCTGAACTGAATTGGAAAATGATGTACGAAATACACAAAGCATCAATAAAAAAAAAAAGATACAATGCTCTAGAAAGAGCTAGATGAGGTAAAGTGGAATACAGATAGGAAATTTTCCAGTGCCTCCTGGGAAAACTGAGAGAGAGAGAGAGAGAGAGAGAGAGAGAGAGAGAGAGAGAGAGAAAGAGAGAGAGAGAATATGATACGTGTATATGTGTGCAGGTGCCCTTGTGCCTGGATTTTACACGTGTGTTGGAAACCTGAACTCATACTCTCATGCTTATAGGGCAAGCACTTTGCTAACTGGGCCACTTCTCCAGTCCTTTCCCTCCTGGAAAATTAAAAATATAATCCCCTGGCAATAAAACAATTGTAAATATTTGAGACCTAAAATTGGAGCTAAAGTGTTTGTGGTTTATATGTTACATGTTTAGTATTTTTTAAACTTTTAAAATTTTATTTTATTTTATGAGTGTCATGCCTGCATATATGTTAGTGCACCTGTGTCACACAATGTCCACACATAAACTATTTTCCTCTCTAAGAAGCCAACTTTGTTTGTAGGAGAGGGATAAGTTATGTCCATATCTATTTATTTTTATTTAAATGTGCTATCAGATATTTTCTTTTGGTTATACATCTTGATTAGAAGGAAATGCAGACTATTGTCCATATAAGTCTATATGGATTTTTTGTATTTTTAAAAGCTGTTATAGTATTCTATCCCATGTCTATGTGATCATTCTATACCTCTCACCAATGAACAATAGGTTGTTTACCATGAATACTTCAATGAATACTCTTGAATATAGACATTCAGATACTTACATGAATATATCCAGATGGTATAATTAAGAGAAAAAGCATTTGAAATTATATTAATCAGTGTAGACCACTGCAATATTAAGAAAGATTCATGAAAATGAGAATAAAATGTAGCATTACAATGAGACATTTTAATATATTCCACATGATTCAGACCAATCTGTTTGTGAATCTAACTAAATACCTTTAGAAGTAGGATTGAATATTTAAAATTCTAGTTGACTAATCCTATATAAGAATCTACTGCCAACAAGTTCTGCCTTTGTTTACAGATCTTTCAATCCCATGTTAAAACAGGAATCCACATATTATACAATAAAAGGAGACAAAACAAATGGAAAATATTTTTGAGGAAAGCAGGGCTATGTAGAAAGAAGAAAACCACTAAAATTGAATAAAATATAATCAGAGGGTTTTATTTAAAAAACAATTTGAGGACCTGTTAGCAATTAGAGCTTTAGCAAGAACAAGGTAAAAGCTCAGTCTTGTGATGCATGGGAACAACTGCATCTTGGAATGAGGGAGGACGCTAAGGAAAAAGGGATGCTTGGAAAAGACATCGTGGGAATGAACAATTAATAACTATGCAAATATTAAGGGGCTGGAGAGAAGGCTCAGAGGTTAAGGGCACTGGGCGCTCTTGGAGAGGGCCTAGTTTTGTTTCCCAACACCCACATGGTAACTAACAATCATCTCCAGTTTCAGGGGATCTGACGCAGGCATTGCATGACACAGGTACTTACGTACATGCAGGCAAATCACTCATATACATAAAATAAAAACATAAAATATTTTTTAAATATCTAAGATTTATCTAGGGGAATGGCTGACATTGTAGACTGGCTAGGAGTTTTGTTCCATTGTATATGGTTCATCCTTGCTCTTTTTGAAGTATCAGAATTATTCACCATGGTTTGCATTGATAAATAAATTGTGGTACAAGAGCTAGTATTCATATTCCTGCATCTGGGATTCAAGTGTTGCCTTGCAACTGTTGTTTTCCTACCTGGAACCCCGAGAATGTCATGCTGGAAAAAAGTTTAATTAGATATTTTTGCGAATAAAATTCTACATACAGAGAAAGGTGGAACCATCTGGGGAGCCTTAGTTCAGCAAGACCCCCAGCGAACATCCAGCTGAACGCAGACATTCACAGAAGCAAACAAGGGACAACAGAAAAGATGTCAATCCAACCCACAGAATCTACAAGTCAAACTGCTGCTTTAAGCTACCAAATATTGAGCGGCATGCTTGCAGGAATAAATAAGTGGTGCAGTCTATAGCTATTTGTCTCTTTGCATTGTAGTACATGCCTTTTCTGTCTTACTTTGGTTTAATCAATATTACCACAAATATTACCAACTATGGCCTTTCTTACTAGGCTTTAAGGTATGCCCATCATCAAATCTGTTTCCTTTCCTACATTTCTGGTTTCAATCTCTTTTGTAATATATATTTAATATTGAATATGGATTCAACTATTAATGTATAAGAGGTGGTTTCTGGCTTCATGACTGAATATTACCCTTTTCTATACTTAATTGCGATCCTCCAGTTGTGACACTTGTCCTGTCTCTTGGTTTTGAAAGCATTATTCCCTCTCACTGGAATCATGCTCCTTCTCGAACTGCCTCATTATATTATTGCAATTTCCTTGCCACGTTTAAATCTAAAAGTTTGCAATATGGGTTCCGCAGTGACCAGGCTTCCTTATTTCTCATTCAGCAAATGTCAAAGTCCATTATTTCAAACTTCCCCTAAAATTGGCTTGACATTGTGTTTTTCACTAATTGCAAGGTCCCCATTCTCTCTTGGGGGCAAACACAGTGGCTAGTGTCATTGGTTTTAGTTCATTATTCTTGCTGGCCTGAGGATGAAAGCCTTAGGATGCTAAGAAAGCTTCCAAATCATATACATTTATTCAGTTGAAGATTCACCTTTAACAGACTTATTTTGCAATTAAAATCTTGAATATTATGCTGCAAAGCCTTATGAAACCAGCACCTCTACACTGGGCTGCCCAAATGATCGTCCTGAAGTCTTCTGTGTTCTAGAACTTTATTACTGCCTGTTTCTTATATTCTTCCTAGTTTCCATTCAGTTTTGGTGGCCCTTTGGGAAAACTTGAGTTCAACACTAACATTGTACTTAATTATTATTAAAGTATTCCCTTTTCTGCTGATACAAGTAGAACCAGTAAAATTTGTTGGGTCTGTTTATGTGTTTTGGTAATTTTTATCTTTATTGGCTCAAAGTTTATTCTTATAGATATTAGTTTTTGTATGTCATGAAAATAAATTTGAGATGTGGAAGACTGCTAAAATCTCACATTATTTAAGCATCTTTGTTCGTCTTTATTTCCCTGAGTCTGATAATCATGTTCACGGGGTATTCTTCCATAAGAAACACATTCAATTCAGGCAAGAGTTTGTTACTGTTCTGCCCACTCAGTTTCTTTGTATGTCCTCTATCCTCCCCATCCATGTATCCATTATGTCAACTCTCCCTGAAGCATAAATAGTTTAAGGCCTGTATCACTGATACAAGTCTAATGCCTATAACTTTTATTTATATGGTTAACCAAGTAACTCGTAAGATTATTATTATTGTTGTTATTATTAATTGTCCTACTTTCTTTTTATCAAATAAGTCATTTGCACTAGTTGTTCTCTCTGCTTCAAGGGGTGTTTTCCAGGTTGGTCACTTTAACTCACCAGCTGAATTGTTCATAGCCAGTAATTTCTTGAAAACTGCTTTTTTGTGGAAGAGCCATTCTAACCTGCTTTTTAAGGTTTTGGTTATCTTCCACTATTAGAAGTCCTTGAACCTTAGATACCTTTGTATAAGCTGATACAATTCTCTAATTCTTATGTCTTCTTTAAAAGAAAGGAGACCTGGAAACATTTCTTTTGTTTTTGTGCTAGCCAAGCATCATCATCATGTCTTTAAAGTTCTGGTATTATTTTTCCCTTCATATCTGTCTGAGTATCTTCTACAGTTTTATAATTAAATGAATTTATCTTCATAAAATTTGATTACTTCTTTTCTTTCTTTGTTTTTCTTCTTTCTTTGCTCCTTTCTGAGTGTATAGATAAACCTCTTTTGTTGAAACATTTCATCATTTGATGGGAATTGCATTGCAAACAAAAACACTCTTCCAGAAACAGAACACTTTTTCATGACCTTTAGTTTTGCAAATTTTTCATTGTTTCTTTGGCTCAAACTAAGAAGATATCAGATCCTCTCTATAGCACACACACACACACACACACATACACACCAACATAAACAAAAATAACAACAAAACAATGTAATTAATAAGATCAACATTCTGAATAAAAGTATAGATGGCGCTTATAAAGTTTAAGGGAGAACTCAGGCAAGAAATAAGACCATAGCCAATTTTTGATACCATATGGTAGTAGTTGGGGAGGTTCACATCCAGCGACGGGAACGCGGCACATGGGTCAGAGATGTCAGCTCTTACTTTGCCAAGAATGAGGTTCTTCAAAACAAAAAGAAGGATGGAATTTCAGGCAGCTGGTGTAATGTTTTCTGTGTGGGACTGGTACTAATATTTATAGTTAAATTTTATTAGTGAAGTCCATATCTGGCATGTCTACTCTGGACCATTTTGCTAAAATAGAATTAATTTCCTGAGAATAGAGCCACCTTGAACTGTGATGACATCCCCAGGTCAGCCAATGTAGTGGCAGTCAACAAAATCTCAAATCCTAAAGCCACTCACTGAAATCCTATCAGGTTAAAAGCCAAACTAGCAAATGAATACCCCCCAATACATGTGGCATGCCACACCTTTTACTTTGGTAGAGTTGTTCTTTTAAATGAGCACTTTCTTAAAATATCCCCAGGTATGTAAGAATAGATCATAATGTATTCTCTAGAGGTAAATAGTTTCCCAAGGGAATACAGTAGATGCTGAGCCATACATACTGAGTTCGGTCCTTTCTACAAAGGAAGCTTGAAGTCACACCTGGAATTTTATTCTAAGACATTCATACAATTTTGCTAGATTTCAATGAAGATAGTTTTGTCCCCCACCTTTCAGGCCAATATGTAGAAAAATTGGAGGTTGTCAAAATTGAAGGGTTGTTACTGGCATCTAGTGGGCAAAAGACAGGAATGCTTCTAAATGAGGGACAATGTCCAGAGCAGCTGCCAGAGCAAAAAACTAGCAGGATCAATGTGTCAATATTGCCGAGGCTAACAATCACAGCTCATACGGAAAGGCAAGTGTAGGAAAATGACATTTCTCCCTAACCCTAGGTTTGCCATATTTTCAAGAGAACATATTAATGGAACACAGATGATGGCCTATATGATTATTAGAACACAGGTAGAAAGCAGAAAGACGCTAGAGGGCGAATTGCAAAGGTCCTCTTCAGAAGTCTGCATACACTACACGTGAGCTGTGCAGAACTGTTCAGAGCAATTTTATGGTTAGCACTTTACAATACTGTAATTTGGTTATGCCCTTTTGTACATGTATGACAACAGTAGTTCTATAATAGTTCATATTTTTACAGTACAACTTAAAAAAGGAATTGCTTTATTTACTTGAGATTTCCACCCAAGTAAGGGGAAAGAGAATCTATATTATGAAACAATTCAGAACTGCCCGACCACAGCAGGGAGTAAGTGTTTCCAGTGGTGAACATTAAAATATCTATTATCAAATTCTGATGGGACCAAAAGGACATTATTATGATTATTATTATTTATCTCTCATGAGGCTATAGAGTTTCTCTGCTCCATTGATTATAAAGGAACATATGACTGTTAAAAATTCTTCACCATGAGTTTCCTGGTGCTTGTTTTCTCCCCCTTTGTGTAGCCTAAGTGGGAAGACAGAGTTCTTGACTCTTACCATGTTATTAACTCCAAATCACATCTGAAATGGGAGCCCTGCAAAGAGGATTTAGATAACAGCACATCAAAGAAAGAATATAGTCTAAAAATATTTGGTTTGAAATCTCACTCACAATGTGCCAAGTATTATGTTCCTTGACATCTTTCCTTGACTGCCTTTACAAAATTATAATTAGAATAACATCCCACCTGCACTTAATAGAGAAGGCAGGGGTTTTGTGACCCAGCCGATGCAGTTATAGAAATGAGAACAGATCAGTTCAAAGAACTGTGGAACCACAAAGTTCTAGAATGAAAGGAAAATTATGATCATTCTGACTCTACTGCTTTTAGAATCAGAGAAAGTGAGGCCCTGCAAGTGGAGAGATGCCTTACAGAGGAGCACTTAGCAAAATACGCTGATTCCTAGTCCAATCCCTTTCCTACTCTGGCACATTGTCATGTGTCTTGCATCATGATTTAATGGAATATTTATTGGTCATCCATTATAGACTGTAGATTTAAAAAAATATTTTATTTATTATTTATATATTTTATGGGTATGGATGTGTTACTTGCATTTATGTAAGTGCATCCAGTTTGTGTAATGCCTACAGAGGTCAGAAGAGGGCATCAGATCCCCTGGAACTGGAGTTACAGATGGTTGTTACCACCCGTGTGGGTGCTGGGAATCGAACCCAGATCCTATGCAAGAACAGCCAGTGATCTTAACTGCTGAGGCATCTCTCCAGCCCTCAGACTCTAGAAATTTTTATATGAAGCACAGAACTATCCTGCGGTAACAGCTGAGTAAAAAGAAGGGGCTTTCTTAATGCTGATTTGCAGAGCAAAATGATATAGGCACTAAAAGAGCAAGATCAGAGAAATAAACTCAATTATTTGTGGAAAGTGGACTGATAACGGGACAGGTGAAGAGGCTGTGTATGGCTGAAATGAATAACTGAGACTCAGGCAATCAAGGAAATTTAAAGCATGTACAATGTTAACCCTGGACATGCCCAGCAAATATTCAGGCCATTTGTCCAAGTAAACTAAGAATCTCAGTGTTCATGTGAAATGGTTGTACTTGAAACTTGTTTGAATGTGTGTAGTGAGGGAAAGGAGAACTTGAGGCTGAGATGGCCATCAAGGCAGAAAGCTGAAGGTCATGAAAGTCTCTATCTGATCTTGGCTCAGCAGGCCTCTCCTTACACCCATCTTTAGTTGGTGTTTCTTCACTGTGAAGCGATTCATTTTGTATGTCTTTTCATGATCTCAATAGCTCCATTTTGTGACTCACAGGTTTCACGTGCACCCCGGGCACTAGCATATACATTACTTTTACAGATTGAGATGTGAAAAATTCTTCAGCTTTTGTGCTACCCCTCTGAACCTTAGCTGGGTAGTGAATCTCTTTTGTGACAGCCTTGTACTGAAACTACACAACAGATGGGAGTTGGCTGGAAATCATAAAGAACAGAGAGAGAGAGAGATCAACCATGAATTACGATTGCCAAGAAATCCTCCAACGTTATTCTTTATAAAATAGCATGGAATATACTGAGAATCAGAATGCTGAAAGAATAATGGAGGTTTTGTTTTCTTTAAAGAGTAGTGAAAGCTTTTTGATAGATTTTAAGCACCTGCTCTCTTTCATTTGAGATGGAGATAGATGGTGTTTTCCTTTCATCCATAAAACATCTGGGTACTTGATCGGGAACTGTTTAGCATTCAGGCCCTTTTACTACCCAGAATGCACCACTAAAATGAGAACTGTAGTGGTCAGGACACTGAAGAAAAGATGCAAGTTCTATCATTGAAAGAACTTAATATACAATATGCTGAGGAATATATGCTATTTTAGCTATATATTGGCATAACAAGAAAGAAAATCTATATTTTCTTACTCTGTGGAAGTCACAGTAATTTATCATGGATAATCACAATATTTATCAATTAAGAAACTTACAACCATAGTTCTAAATATTTATTAAACACTATATGCAGTTGATTACTGTTGTAATCAGAGATTTTCTAGAAAGCTAAAGAAATTATATATATATATATATATATGTCATATTGTTTTAGCTTTACAGCCTAGTGATTTCTTCTTTCTATGTAATTTCCTTCTACTCCTGCTTTGAATTTTATAGGTTTCCCTTTCTTAGTAGCAAGTCTAGATTAAGAGCTCAGTCTGATGATACTCCCCACATTCCTGTGTCATTGAACTGGATTTCTGTTTCCTTATCTAGACTGTAAATTAAGAGTGAAGTTTCATTTGCTTCTATGGCCACCGTGTCTTACACAGTGTTTAGCATAGTAGCCATTCTAGTTCACAAATGTATGGATGAATGAGTGAAGAAATGGGTGTATGAACCTTTGAATAAGTGTGTGGATGGATGACAGATAAATAATGAGCTATAATCTAGAATAGAGAACATAGGCAATGGTGGATTTCACCTCTGGACATAGGAATATCATTCAGAACAGATGTTGTTTATTTAAATCATGGTCGTTCTTGTTTTAATTTTTTATTTTATGTATATGAGTGTACTGCCTGCATGTAAGTAGGTTCTTTAACTTGGGTAATAATGATTTCTTGAGTGCCCTGATCAGAAACATATATTTTTCTAGCAAGTAGTACTTCAGCTCAAAGAAATGTCTTCTGTTCTTAGAGGTTACAGATTAAGGCCAGGGACACCATAATATACCAACCTGTATAATGTATAAATACATACATGAATACACACATTTATGGTAGTGGTTCCTGCTGTGGCAAAAATAAAAAGTATTATATGAAAGGTATGAGGAATAGCAGAAGTGAGTTCAACCTGTCCACGGACTACATAAACCAAAACTCTGTAATTTTAGTCACAGACGTTGGTAAGGTCTCAGACTTCTTGGTCAAGTGAAACAGTCTTTTAAAAAGTCACATCATCTAGTTCAGTAAGGTCATCAGTACTTCTGCATTGTTTCTTCTCACCACTTTGAACTTTCTAGTTCATATTGAATAAACCCCCTCCTAATCATCCAGGGCTAAAATTACTCTTTAAATCTCTTAGCAAACATCTTATCTCTTTTTTTGTTTTGTTTTGTTTTGAGGAAAGGGTTTATTCAGCTTACATCTCCTGATCACAGTTCATTACTCAGGGAGCCCAAGGCAGGAACTCAGGTTATGAACCTGGAGGCAGGAGCTGAAGCACAGGCCATGGAGGAACACTGCTTACTGGCTTGCTCCCCTGGCTCATGCCCAGCCTGCCTTCTTATACCGTACACAACAACCTGCCCAGGGTGGCACCACTCATTGTGGGCTGGGCCCTCCCACACTGCTCGACCATCAAGACAACACTCCACAGATGTGGTCACAGGCCAATCCAATGGAGCCAATTCCCCAATTGAGGCTCCCTCAACCCAGGTGTGTCAAGTTGACACTAAAGCTATCCAGCACAATTGTCAACTTGACACACAAAACACATCACTATTAAACCACCACCTTTCCAGTTCTTATGCCCAAAGTATGATGTTAACATTAATCACAACCTAAGACAGTACAACTTTAAAAGCCCCACAGTCCTTAAAATGTCCAAACACTTAAAAGTTCAGTCTCTTGCCGGGCGTGGTGGCGCACGCCTTTAATCCTAGCACTTGGGAGGCAGAGGCAGGCGGATCTTTGTGAGTTCAAGGCCAGCCTGGTCTACAGAGTGAGTTCCAGGCCAGCTGGGGCTACAGGGAGACCCTGTCTCGAAAAGACCAAAAAAAAAAAAAAAAAAATAAAAAAAAGTTTTTTTTTTTTTTTTTTTTAAAGTTTTTTTTAACTGTGGGCTCCTGTAACTTGTCCAAAACAAGTACTCTCTTATTTCAAAGGGAAGAACCAGGCACACCTAAACAAAACCTAAGTCCAGCAAAGTAGCTCAAGGCTAGACACCTGAGATTCACTCACGATCTTCTGGGCTCCAAAGTGTTTCGGCAGCTCCCCTTCTCTGACTCTGTCATCTGTGGCACACACAGCTCATCTCACAGGCCCAGGCCGACTCCATTCCACACCTGCTGCTACTCTTGGTGGTCATCCCCCAGTCCTGGCATCTCCAAAAGGCTGGGGTCGCCACTGAAACTGAGGTTGCTTCTGACCTCTCCTGATGCAAAACCTCAGCTTCTCTTCCTGACCCCTGGAATCCTGGTGTCTTCACTGCAACCAAGGCTGTGCCTTGACCAATGGCCTTTCCTGGCCTCTGATAGTGCCAGGCCTGAGCTGGTCTCTGTGAACCCTTCATGCTTTCAACACCAGAACCATATAGGAGACTCTTACACCTTACCAAGTCATGCTTCTGGCTTGACATGGAGGCTCAGGCCCCTTCTGGAACATGGCTTCAGTATGAAGAAATTCTTCCCAGAAGATTTCACCACAGTGATGCTGGTCTCTTGTTACTTACAGCTGATTTTTCAGCCCCTGCTAACCAGCATCAATTGTCCCAGTAAAGCACAGGGTTCACTTCAGGTTCTGGTCTCTTGTTACTTACAGCTGATTCTTCAGCCCCAGTTTAACAGAGCCCATAGATTAAAAGTCCTGATAATCTCTGCTTCCCTTTGAAACTTCACGAGCCAGGCCTCCATCATCTACAACTCTTTCTGCAAAACTGTTCTAAGTGCCACAGAAGTGATCTTTAGGCATTCAATGATTTTTCTAGCCCAAAGTTCCAAACACTTCCACAATCCTTCCCCAAAACACCAAGGTGAGGTCTGTCACAGCAATAGCCCACTCTCTAGTACCAATTTCTGTTCTAGTTTGTCTTCCATTGCTGTGACAAAACACTCTGACTGACACCAACTTGGGGAGGAAAAGGTTTATTCAGCTTACATCTCCTGGGTCACAGTTCACTACTCAGGGAGCCCAAGACAGGAACTCTGGGCAGGAACCTGGAGGCAGGAGCTGAAGCACAGGCCGTGGAGGTATGCTGCTTACTGGCTTGCTTCTCTTTTTTTCTTCCTAGCCAAGTGATCGAATGATCATTTAAATAAATTTTAAAAATAGTTTTCTCTGATTGGGCTGAGTGAAGAATTGGATTTGGTATATAATAACAATTTTTTCTCATTGCTGTGACAAATAGCTGACAAAAAAACTAAGATGGACTTTTTCACAATATTGATTCTACCAATGTACAAGCATGGTAGATTTTTCTATCTCCTGGTGTCTTTTTCTATCTCTTTCCTTAAAGATTTGAAATTTTCACTATACAGATCTATAATGTTTTGGGTTAGGTTTATTCCTAAGTATTTTTTGAGGTTATTTTGAATGGGTGGGTTTCCTTGTATGCTTTTTCTGACTGCTTGTTGTTGGTATATAGAAAGGCTATGGATTCTTGTAAGTTGATTTTGTAATGCCACTTTACTGAAAGAATTAATAATTTCTAGCAATTTTTGGTGGAATTTTTTTGGATTTCTTATATATAATATTACATGGTCTGCAAATAGATATAATTTGACCTCTTCTTTTCCAATTAATACTCCTTTAATTTCCTTCTCTTTTCTTACTGCTCTTGCAAGGATTTCAAGTACTATATTGAAAAGGAGTAGAGATAGTGGGCAACCCTGTCTAGTTCCTGATTTTAAAGGGAATGCTTCCAGTTTTCTTCCATTTAGAATGATATTGGCTGTGTGTTTATTATATATAGCTTTAATGATATTTAGGTATGTTCCCTCTAGAACAATTTCTTCTAGGACCTTTAACATGAATGCATGTTGGATTTTGTCAAAGGCCTTTTCTGCACCTATTGAGATGACCGTGTGATTTTTCTCTTCAAGTCCATTTTTAGGTTTGATGACATTTATTGACTTACATATATTGGACCATTTCTTCTCTGAAATAAAGCCACCTGATCATTGTGGATGGTCATTTTTATGTGCATCTTTTTATGGTCTGTATTTTGTGAGTATCTTTGCATCCATGTTCATGAAGAATATGGGCCTATAATTTTCTTTCTTTGTTGTATTTTTACTTGGTGTTTGTATTAGAGTGATGCTAGCTTCATAGAAGGAGTTTGGGAATCCTCCCTCTGTTTCTAAATGTGACTATTTGAATAGTCACATTTTTTTCAATAATTTAAGCAGTATTGGTTGTAGATCTTCTTTGAATGTCTGGTAGAATTCTGCCATGAAGTTGCCATCTGGGCCTGTTTTCTTGTGTTTTTGTTTTGGTTTGGTTTTGGTGTTTTGTTTTGGTTTTTTTTGTCCAGAGGTTTTCTATTACTGTTTCAATTTCCTCATTTGTTATAGGTCTGTTTAAGCTGTTCACTTCTTTATGGTTTAGCTTTGGTGACTCCTGTAATTTTAGATAAACATCCATTTCTTTCAGGTTTTCGAATTTGTTTCCATGGTAATTCTAAATCCCATCAACTTGATAAGATTACTGTTAGAATGGTTATAGGTGATCAGCTGGTGAAGAGGCAGAGATGGCCTTCTTCAAAAATGGCTTATTGACATGAGGGAACAAATGTATTTCACTGGACTTTCTATACAAACATGAAGTAAATCATGGCCAGGCTGAGATGACTGGAGACTCAAAATTCTCCTGCAAAACTACTCAACTAAATTTAAAAAATATCTATATGATCATACCAGAATACACATTCAATCTAAAATCTCTAGTGGGAGCAGTGGAATGTTGATAAAGTTATCAACTTTTTAAATTAATTGTGAGCATATTCATTTCATGCATTACATGACTTATATCCATAGACATTGTGGTGATATTCTAGATAAGCTCCCAAATTCATCATAGCAGTGATGCTTCATGAGTCAAATTCCACTCACATTTATTGCTTAGGGAGCTGTACTCTTCCAATTGTAATGCATTAGGTTTTAGCAACTCAGATTGATGCAAAGCACATTTTTTTTTGTCTAAAGTAATCACTAAGCATGAATTATAATGTCTGTCTGCTATTCTAGCTTCTGTGGCACTAAGGTTAAAAAATATCCAGCTTTGTTGTAAGTTTAAGAAGCATGCATTTTATGCAAAACTTCTCAAAATAATTTAGTCCTTCTAATTTGGTTTAAAATTTTTAACAAACAAATAACATTAAGCAATCTACCCTGTTTCAGTAGGACTCAATGACAAGCCTTTCTATGTACTAATCCATTTATATATAAAAACAAAAATCTGCAATGTATTTGTCTTCATTTCTTCTCCTTTTGCTATAGTCCAACTCGGGGTAGAATGGGTTTATTTTAGCTCACAGTTCAAATTACAGTCCGAATGGCTGGTAAATCAAGGGAACAGAACTTAACATGCCTGGTCCCAACATCATCCACAGTCAATAAATAATGAATGAATGCTAGTACTAATCTCTCTCTCTCTCTCTCTCTCTCTCTCTCTCTCTCTCTCTATCTCTCTCTCTCTTTCTACTTTGTATGGTCTCATCCACCATTAAGATGGGACTTCCTGAACTAATTAAGAAATTCAAGATAATATCCTACAGGTATGCCCAAAGGCCAGTCTTCCAGGTGATTCTAGACTCCTTCAAACTGACAAATAACAGTATCCATTATAGTACTATTGTTTGGATACAATGAAAACTATTCTCTAATCATCAAATAATAACACAGAGAAGTAAAGTCACAAATGACATAATGGTCATGCAGAATTTTACATGCAGGCAAACATGCCTTGGTGTAGTCTGGACAGTCATGAAATACTTCACTGAGAAAAAGATAAATAGCCTGAGGGTTAGGAGAGTTCTTTGTGCACCTGGAGTTTTCCTGGAGTGAGTTGGTGAAGAGTCCCTGGAAGAGAAAACTGCACACAAAGCCTGCCAAAGAACAGAGCTCAAGCAAACAGCCAGTGTGTACGGGAAGGACTGCTCTGAGATCAGGCTGGAGAGGCAAGTGGGGATGGTGCCTCACAGAAGCAGGGGGGGCACTTTATATCTGTTAGTGTTTACTTTAAGAACAATGGGGAGTCATTGAAGAATACGGCCAAAGGATGAAAATATTATCAAGCATGTATCATATTTAAATAGAACTTTATAAATAATATTTCATTCTGTTTTTAAAGAATGGATAAGGACCCGTTCTGCTATCTCGAATGTGTCCTGAAGGTTTTCCTACAAAATAGACTTTATGCTTATAAATACATATTTCTCAAGTTATTAACATTATTAACATACTTAGCTCAATTTTGGATAAACATGGAGAACTTCACCTAAAAGAGATCAAGAGCCATTGTACCTCAAATGTGGAAATCTGTTTAGGAAAGCAGTGGAAGTTCTGGAATATATTCGTAAACTATAATACAACTCCCGAAACCACTAAATAATCAATAGTGTAAATACTTATGTAACTTTGAGCTTAATCAAGCAGAATGGGGTTGTGACTAAAAACTAATCAAAAGGACCATTCCAGAGTATTCCATTTCCCAATAAGAACATAGATCTGGTTGGCCATTTGGTGAGGTGCATTGACATTGATGCTCCCCTCATCCTCCATGTCTGGCAAAGACAACTGTATGTGAAATCACAAGGTATAAAGGAAGGCAAAGAGTGGTAGCTGAGCTGTTAGTACAGGAGCTATGTTAACTCCTGTTTCTTTTTACCTTCCTTCTACACTTCTCTCATCTTGCTTGTTCTCAGATGTAGTTTAAGCTCATTTAAAAATCATGCCAATTATCTTGCTACTGTCAAGTCTTCAATACCTAAACCCAAATCTTAATTTTGTTATTTATTTCCAGAAAGCAAAACATACATGCTTTTGAAAATCTCTATTAGACCAGAGAACTGCCTTTCAATACAATCCTTAGTTTGAGAACTGATTTATCCTCCTCCATCTGATCTATGTATATCAGCATGATTCAGGCATCAATTATGATGGCTTCCCATATTTTGATAGATTTCTTCCTTTAATTCTTTAATCTCATGGCTTTAAATACGTTCAAGAGAAAGTAATGGAAAATATTACCAAAGTACATTATGTTCGTGCTTTAAACTATTATAATAAAACCTATGCACTAATAAAAATATTTGAAAAATACTTTCACATATTAATCTATGTATGTATAAACCCCAAAATTGATCTGTATTTCTTTAAATTCATGCTTTAAGCAATAAATTAATAGGTACAACATTATGATCAGTCATGCTACTTAGTTAAAAGGTATCTCAAGCTACACATGGGAATAAATGAATTAGTTGACTTTTCGCCTAAACCTCCTCTTTTATTTCTCCCTCTCTCCATAAATAAAATGTAATTATTTCGGTTAGTTAAGATAAAAGTTTCAGTATCATTGTTTTTACTGACTTGATTTCATACTATTGCAATTTATCAAAGTACTACATTGTCTTCATCTTCTGAATATAGCTAAAGTCAAACAGCTTCTGCCTTTCCCCCAATGCTCAGGACACTAGTTGGAAAGATCCTCATGAAACCTACACCCTAACATGGTATTCCTTTGCTCAAAAACTCATTTAATTCAATGAAAGCTGCATTTAATCAAATGATATTCAAAGCCTTAGAAAATATGCTTCCATAAACTCTTCCAGTCTTGCCTTTTCTCTTCTTTCCTGAATTCATCCCTCTGTGCTACATCTGCCTCTTTACTGCTTCTGATTGAACTCATCTTTTCTGAATTTCCAAATTCCCACATGGCCCACACTTTTACTTCCTTTGTTTCTTAACTTAAATATAACCTCCTCAGAGAACAGAAGTCCTTCCAGGCTGTCTAATTCTTTCCAATATCTTAAATGTCATTCCTGTTCTTTTGTTGTTGTTTCTCTTCTTATTAGTAAGATCTAACGTAATTTACATTTCACTTTGTATAATATTTGCTTTATTTTCAGGATAATAAAGCAAGAATATGCATTTATACCTGGTCCAATTCCTAAGATATCTCATTACGTATATACAAATATTCAAAAATCTGAAAAAATTTGGTTCAAAATCTGAACATGTGAAAATAAGACCTGTCCAAGGATTTGAAAGATCTGCATGAATTAGCCAAGCAGATATCCCCTGGGAATGTGTATAGGTATTCAAACGCTAGCTTGGAACTATACGCTGGACATGCCTGATGTTTTCCACAAACAAGAGAGGTCAACAGGGATGGAAGAAGTTGAGTCAAAGCAGAAGGTAGAACAGAAAGCAGAAGTAAAGGGAACTGGAAGTCTCCCATTGACAATCATGTAAGCAAGTGTCCCAACAGGGGCTTGCTTGCATTTCATCTTTACTCTAGGTGCAGTAGCACAGTCTAACTCATGTGCGTAAAGGACACAGTGTTCCTGTGTTGAGGATACATGGACGGGAAGGGCATACAATCAATATCCAGCAGAGTCATTAGAGTAATCCGGGTGAGAGGTGGCGTGGCTGTGGTGGGATAATGCTACAGGAAGTCTGAAAAGCAGTCCACCTCTGGGTGCATACCAAAAGCAAAGTCAGCAGAACTTCCCAATGAGATCGGAATAATCCTGCTGAATGTGTCCTAAAGACATGGCAGGGCGGGGCTTCATAATGAACAGGGTGGTGGTTTGGGAAGTCTGAGTGTGGGACATGGTGATCAGTGGTTTAGTACAGATGTTCGGGGTTGGAAAGTTTGTTTTAAGTGCAACTGTGCTTTACTGCCTCTTTGAGAAGTTAAGACACAGTGAACATGACTTTTTATCTATCTAGTCAATAGCAGGTTAATAAAAACTAAGATAATCATCTGTAGAAGCAATTCAGTGCTCGATTCAGCAGCACATATACTAAAATTGGAACGATACAGAGAAGATTAGCATGGCCCCTGCACAAGGATGACATGCAAATTCGTGAAGCAGTCCATATTTTTAAGTGAAGTAGCACAGTCCCCCCAAAAAAACAAATGGGGAAATGTTTTCCCTCATTTGTGGATGCTAGTACCAAATCCCCAATTGAAAGGGAAGCTAAGCAACGTTATTGTTATATTTCTTTCTATCTGAAAGCAACCATGATGTTATAATATGAATCTCACAATGAGCCCTTGGTAATTAATGTATATGGGCAGAAGGTATACATTCATATTTTAGAGTAATATAAAATAAAAAAAATGTGCAGAACCACAGATTGGTTTTGCACGAAGGATGCTTGTACTCATGGATTATCACTTATAACTAAAAAATGAAAAAAAAGAAAACAGAGAAAGATGCAGGACAGTTATGGCAGAATGCATGATCTGGTATGGGGTGGGGGTGGGGGGGAAGGGAAAGGGAAATATGCCTGATCTGAATTGGAAAATGATGTATGAAATGCACAAAGCATCAATAAAAATTAAATTAAAAAAATAAAATAAAAAAAATGTGAACTCCTAATCATATATCGGAGTTAACATACAGTTTATTCCTGGAGGACATAATTCTAGTACATATATGACATTGATATAGGTGTATTATGAAGCAATACAATTGGAAGGGAATCACAACAACATAAGGACTGGGTTGAAGAACAGACTGATATAGTTAAATTCTGCCCAAAACAATAAACCTTTTCAGAGAAAAACTTTAAAAGACTGAGAGAAAGATGCAGGGCATGTATGGCAAAATGCACAAACTGGGGTGGGGTGGGAGGAAGGGAAAGGGGAATATGTCCAAATTAAACTGAAAATGATGTCTGAAATACACAAAACATCAATAAAAGTATTTTATTAAAAAAGAAGCAATTCAATGAATTGCACAGGGCTGCATTAAGCATGACAATGGTTGATGTGAATAGTTTTTCTTTTAAACTACAATTGCCATTAAATCATACTAAGCTCAGAATCCTCTGGTCTATTTAAATGAAAATCTTCTAGGGATAATGAATCCAGGCTTTTGAAACACAGCTTTTAAAATACTCTTATGGGGGCTGGAGATGACTCAGTCGTTAAGAGCACTGGCTGGCTTCAATTCTCAACACCTACATGGCAGTTAACAACCATCTTTAACTCCAGCTCCAGGGGAATCTGATGGAGTGGACATTGCACACAACACAAGTGCACTTTGCATACATGCAGGCAACACAAACATACAGACAGACACACAGTCACAGTCACACAAATCTTCTGCTATGAAACTAAATGTGTCTCTTAATATGCACAAAAAACAACTCCCAAATGGATGAAAACTCAAATCCAAGTTCAAAAACTATGAGAATACCAAATGAAACCACTGAATGACAGTTGTGACTCAGATGGCTTGGAGGGGGGCCAGATAGAGAGACAGAGACAAAGACAGAGATAGACAAGGTGGAACACAAGAGAGAAGCACACACACACAGAGACATATATATATATATATATATATATATATATGTGTGTGTATATATATATATATATATATATATATATATATATATAGAGAGAGAGAGAGAGAGAGAGAGAGAGAGGCAGAGAGAGACAGAGGGAGGGAGAGAAGAGAGAGAGATTCTGCACTAAAGATTATAGAGCATAACTGAAGTGAGATAATGCTTGCCTGGGAGACCAGAGCACCCAAATTTCAAAGACACATTTTCCAGCTGAACTCTATTTGAGATTCTAATTATCTCTCAAGAAAGGCCTTTAAGTAAAACCCAGGGGATGTTTTTATAACATTCAGTGATCAACACCTTTAAATTAAAATATAGTTACATAATTTTGACAAGGTTTTATATATATATATATGAATAATTTGTTTAAATTTGCTGCAAAAAAAGATTTTTTGCTTCAATTTTGTTGATTTACATAGCTAATGGACTAGAGTTTAATGTACAACGTGTCAGTAAATTACTGAGGCTGGTATTCACGCATGAAGTTGCACACTGATTTTCCTTCAGCTAGTTTTCTGATGCTGAAAGACACTTGCTAAGGAAGTCTGTCTCAGTAGAGGAATTGCAACAGCTCACTGTGTTTACAGTCTTTATAAGTACCAAGCAATTCCCAGGACTAGGCAGAAAAGTCCATACCTATATTTTTCACTTTTGTAAGTACATGTTCACTTTCAGAGACCACCCTTAAAAAAACAAACAAACAAACAACAACAACAACAACAACAAAAACAGACAATAAAGCCTTTCAAGTGATTGAGGTAAAATGATGTAAGGATTTTGTTCTTGATAGGCTTCTGGAATTATTTAATTTTAAATGAAACATCCATTAGATTACCAATGTGCTTTATTTACATTCCTATTGTTTTTTAAATGTTTACTCAAAAGTGATGGATTAGCCCTTCTTTCAAGAAAGGCATTTGTCTGCTACCTGGTGGTCAGAAAGAAAATTGCACCCCAAGCATGGAGTTCAAGGACACATTGAAAATTATTTTAAGTTCAATTTGGAGGGCGTTCCTTCACATTTTATCAAAAATGTTCCTGTATTAAGTTCAATAATTGTTTCTTTAATTTTTTTGAGGTGCCGAATGTCCCTCTGAGTACAATTTATACTGAGCAATTTCTATGCTTAATTTCAGGTATGTTCTATGCTTAATTTCAGCTATGATATGGGAGATAAATTATTAAGAAATAAAAAGTAGAAAAGCAAGATTAATGATCATTTCTGGAACTGAATGGGTAAATTGCTATAGTAGTCAAATAAGATTTTCTAGTTTCTTTTGTTTTTCTTTTCTTTTCTTTTTTTTTTTTTGGTATTTTTGAGACAGGGTCTCCCTTTAGTCCCAGCTAGCCTGGAGCTCGCTATGTAGACCAGGCTGGCCTTGAACTCACAGAGATCCACCTGTCTCTGCCTCCCAAGTGCTGGGATTAAAGATATGCACCACCATGCCTGGCTTCTCTTTCTTTTTTTGAGACATGATATCAGTATGCAACCCAGGCTAGCCTTGAATTCAGTCTTCCTGCCTCAGTATCCTGAGTGCTAGTCCTCAGGTATGTACTCCCATGCTCGCTTGCACAGATTACTCATCTGTAATCACTTGGCACCTTATAGGAAGAACCTCATTGTTCATTCTTTTCCTTGCTCCACTGCATTTCCATTTGATCTCTTCCTTTCCTTAATGATACAGGTGAGGGACTCAGATCGTAACCAAAGACTGCAGGGTCCTCTGCTGACTGAGCCAAGGGGGGTGAAGAACTGCTCCAGGTCAAGAAGCTCCTCCCGCTCACCCCCTAGACACACCAGTAAGAAGAGGACCAAGGAAGATAGGTCCCGGGACAGGAAATCTCGATCCCCAGGGGGCAGCAGGTCACGGTCCCCAAGGTCCAGCAAACTGTGAGTGTGGGAATTCATTGGGACATCACCTGTGATCATAAGCGCCTGATCACAGCAGGTATTTGCTTTGGGCCGTGTCCTTCATTGATGTTCTCAGCTTTATTTTCTTTATGTCATTATACCTCCCTGTAATTACAATGCAATCACAACAAATCATGCATTTGTAGGAATATATCGTGNTTAAATTTTATTTATTTTTCTGTATGTTGTATGAATGTACTGTCTGCATGCGGTTTGTCACCAGTGTCGTGCATGCTGCGGAGGTAGAAGAGGGTGTCGGATTCCCCTGGAACTGGATTCTCCTGGAACTGGAGATTCAGACGGTTTCTCAGCCGCCAGTGGATGCTGGGGATCGAACCTGGGTCCTCTGTAAGAGCCGTCGGCACTCTTAACCGCTAGGCCATCTCTCCAGCCCCCAGAGTCTTTCTTCTTCTACTCTGTGGGTCCCAGGGCAGTGAACTCAGGTTGTCAGGCTTGACAGAAAGCAACTTTATACACCAACCCAACTTGCTAGTCCATAATTTTCCAATTTGATCAGCAGTCTCAAAGCTGTAAGGCTCAGAGCTAACTATCAAACCTGGAAAACCTCTACTTCAGCTTCTCTTCTCTGTTCTCCCCTCCTCTAATTTCGTTCCCAAACATACGCTCACCTACACAGAGACCAGTTATTCCTTACTCATCTGCAAGTTACTTGGAAAATCTAGCACCAGAAACAGCGTCTCTAGAAATTGGTGAGACTCAACATTGGAAACCTCCCTAGAATCAGCTTCCTTTCAGGTTTCCAGCATGGTCCTTACTTCTCACACCACCTTACATTTCTATGCAACTTGAACTGAAATGAGCTATCCCCAGAGAGACAAGTGATGGGAATAGGAATTGGCTAGAAGGTTTAGGGTAAAGAAACCTCAAAAGAAAAGTGACCAATTTCTTGGCTAAGAGCTGGGAATGTCCTTGGATCTGCGAGTCCACTTGTCTCTACCTGAGGCCAGAGATGCCAGGACAAATACAAATAACACCAATATAAACACAAATATGCCTGTGCTTCTTCCATAGCAAGAGGCTGGGGGTACCAGTAAAGGGTCTGTTTTATTTTCCTTACCTCTTTCTCCCGGAAGTAATACCCTGTTCCTGGAAGACATTCTAAAGACATGACCATAACCTTGAGGGACTTGGACACCTGGAATAAGAACTGCATTGATCAGCTCATCCTTTCCTCCCCACCGCCCTCACTCCAAAGCCATTATTTACTCCAGAGCGATGACACTCAATGGTATCCTACACCAGAGTCCCCTTCGTGCTACATAGGGCCACTGTCTTTCTCTGTCTTTCTCTCTCTCTCTCTCTCTCTCTCTCTCTCTCTCTCTCTCTCTGTCTCTCTCTCCTAAGCTCCCTATTTCTAAAACTCACCATCTGTGATCCATGAATTTCATTCCTTGAATTTGAGAGACTAGAAGCCAAAGCCTGACTTGATGTGGGTTTGGTGGCCACTGGATTCCTGAGACCCTCACTAAGTACAAGAGAGCAGAGAGAGAAGGGCTCTGTCGCTCTCAAAGACATCCCAATGTTCCCACGTCACAAGTACTGTGGGATCTCACTTACATGCGAAGTATAAAATTTTGAACTTAGATACCAGGAAGGGAGATGATAATGTTTTAATGATGTTTGATCAAAATCTGCAAAGAGGATGAGCAGATTTTAAATACCTCCAACATCCTTTCTCTAGGCTCCCAACACTCCCAATATTCAGTTTTCTTTGAGATAAAACCTGGATAATGGCTGTGAGTTAGCACTGAATAATAACCACATACACTTTAACATGTCCTCTACTTTGGGTGTTAAGGTCTGTGTCTCTAGCAGAAGACACCTACTAATACCTTTAAACTTACATGAGAAGATCCAGCATTTATTCTCATCTTCCTGCCATCCTGGAAAAACAAAAAGAAATACCAAATCCAACTGACTTTAGATCTCTTATTTCATCTTTCACAGCATTCGTTTTGCTTTTGGCTTTCTTTTTTAAGACCGGGACTCATGTAGTCCACGCTGGCCTTGAACTCTGACTTTCTGGCCTCTACCTAAGAGCTCAGTGCTCAGGTTCCACGTGTGGGCCACTGGGCCCAACTGCCTCTCCAGTATTCTGTAACTAAATGTCCATGTTTTTCATCAGTGAAGCTCTATTTCTTGTTAATAAAAAGAAAACTGTTTGTTGTTATCACTATAAGCTTTGGCCAACAGAGAAATAAAGCCCCTTCCTCTCTGATTTCTCTATGCCATGTTTGTAGTTCTGTGGGGGAATGAAATATTAATGAAGTATTAATTTTCTTTTGCTCAGTAATTTCCTGGGGAGTATGGATGGCAAGATATGGGTTTCCTATGGTGTATTACCATCCAATAGGAAAAGGAAATACAATTTAGGTTAAATTTACATTGAACATGACTCCGTTCTAAAAATTAAATGGAAACACCCATGGTCATTCCAAAAAACTTGTTTCAATACTGTAGATAAATTTCACTTGAACATATACTTAGGAACAAGCCTCAAGCTATTGGCCTATCTGATTTCTTTAGTAGCTTGGACAAAATTAAACTGTTCCTTTTCTTAGAGTCCATATGACCTAAACTGAGTATTTAACTATACAATTTAAAACAATTATTAATTTTCCTTTATGTGTATGAGTATATGGACTGCATGCATGAGGCATCCCTGTGGAAGTCAGAAGAGGGTGTCAGATCTCTTGAAATTGGAGTTACAAATGGTCATTAGCTGCCATATGGGTGCTGGGAACCAAGCTCAGGCCCCCTCTAAGAACAGCCAGTGCCTTAACAACTGAGCAATCTCTCCAGCCTGAACTGAGTAGTACAAAATGTATGCCTGTGTTCACAAGGGATAGAAGAGTTCTAAGAGAACTAGCATGAAATTCTTAGATCCAGGAAATACTGTATGATGTGGGATGGCCCAGCCCACTATGGGACCACCATGGGACAGGCGGTCCCAAGTTATATAAGAAAATGGGCTGAGCATAGACCAAAAGAGCAAGCCAGTAAGCAGTAGGTCTGTGCTAAGCTCCTATCCTGAGTTCCTGCCTTGGTTTTCTTCACTGAGGATCTGTGAAGAGGGAGATGTAAGAGAAAATAAACCCTTTCTTCCCTACCTTGGTTTTGGCTGATGTTTTTATTACAGCAAATAGAAATACACTAGGACAATATTGTTTCCATTAATACCTAATGAATGAGGCATATACACCAATGAGCTATGATTTGGTACTATTATTGAAGAAAAACAAAATTTAAATTTCTAGAAGAACAGAATTACTAAGACTTTTAATCTAACTTCTTTAAGAACTAGATTTTTATGCCCTTTTTTGTTTCCATCTTCTAATAGACTCAGTTGTTCCATTTAAAAATGTAGGAATGGTTATCAGAGGAACTTGTGTGTATGGACTTTAAACAGCACACAAGCATTAAAAATTTAGCATGGGGCTGGAGAGATGGCCTAGCGGTTAAGAGCACTGACTGCTCATGCAGAGGACCCGGGTTTGATTCCCAGCACCCACATGGCGGCTAAGAACCGTCTGTAACTCCAATTCCAGGAGAACTCCAGTTCCAGGAAAATCAGAGACCCTCTTCTGACCTCCGTGGCATTGCACAACATGGGTGCACAGACCTACATGCAGACAGTACATTCATACACATGCAAAAATAAATAAAATTAAAAAAAATTAGCATTAATTGATTAGACTTTGCCTATAGGTTTAATATTTGATTTTTATTCTTTTGGATAACTAAAAAGATTAAATGATTTTGCCTAAATCATGTAATTGTTTCAAGAACTGAGACTTCATTAATAATTCACTAACAATCATATATTGGATATAAGAATCAATCTTAAAGGGTATATTTGTTAAGACTCCTAATTACATGTGACCAAGATGAATACTCTGTTGACTCAGAACTATCTAGCCATCCTGTGGGACTGGAAGGTGGAGGGAGATGGAGTTGGTGTCTATCCACACAGACCAGAGAAATTCAGAGATTAAGACTTTGTATTTCCAATTCTGTAGGAAAGCTCTTAATGTTTTAGGAACTAGAGATTCAATTTGCATACCACCTAAGTTTTATTCAGCATGCCAGTAAAAATTATTAAACCATCTGCTTTTTTTTGAACTGAAAAAGAAATGTCTCAAGCAGGTAGATTTTAAATTATTTATTTATTTTTATTATTTTTATTTTATGTGTATTCCCTGCATGTAGACAGGTGCACCCATGTTGTACAATTCAGGCAGAGGTCAGAAGATGGTGTTAAATCCCCCCAGAACTGCATTAACAGAGGGTTGTTATCCACCAGGTGGGTGCTGGGAATTGAACCCAGGTCCTCTGCAAGAGCAACTAGTGCTCTTAACCACGGATCCATCTCTACAGCTCCATAAATTTATTTCTTAAACAACAATAACAACAGGGAAACTAAGCATAAAGTATTCTCTTTGGGTAAATAAATGGTGAAAACCTAAAAATCCAAAAGTTTTTTTTTTCTTTTTTTAATAATAATTTTATGGATGTTTTATGTATTTCAGACATCATTTTTCAGTTCAGTTTAGACTTATTCCCCTTTCCCGACATCTCCCAACACAGCTTCCCTTCCCACAGCTCTGTTTTACTGGATAACCTTCCTGGTCACAGTTGGGCCGGTTAGAGTTACTTCCTGGAAACTTGACAATAGAACCTGCAAAGAGCAGTGTGGACACCCTCAGGGCACAATATACACACAGGTATGCAAGGACACACACACACACACACACACACACACACACACACACACACACCATGGAAGTTAGGCAAAGAAATGAATGAAGCAGGCTTGCTGGGAAGTGAGTGACAACAGCAGGCAGTGATGACCCTTTTGGCTTTTTGGAAGGTGTTAGAGTCTGAAAAATATCACTATGTCTCCTTTATAATTTTTCCCCTGCTTTAATTAGGTTAAGCTTTGCATTCATAATACCCCTTGCAGGAAGGCTGAAAGCTGGGTCCTTTCTTAAGTAGACTACCAAGGTGCCATCAAGGAAGAGGGAAAAAAAAAAAAGAGCCCAGACACAATCAAAATAGATGAGATTAGTTTCATTTTGATTGTCCCAGCCAGGAACTTCCCTCTTAGGCATTTGCCTTTTACTGCCAGGCAGAGTGAGCCTTGGAAGGAAGCAGCTATCATCCATGCTGATTCACCAGTCCTCGGTAGGGACGGAGCTGTGAGTGCCCCGGGCTGGGCTCCAGCTCTCCTTAATGTCACTCCTGTGGATACTGGCTCTAAGACTGATCCTCTCTGCAGAAAGCAGCATTAAGGAGGCAGCCCTCAGGCTCTGTTAAGGTGTTGAAGAAGCCAGAACTGAAGGTGAACACTATTCTCCAGAGTCTCCTTTTACTGACCCCTCATTGTGTTTTGCTGCAGGCCGGTCTTTTTCCCTGGAACACACCAGCTCAGCAGAGCCTTCCTTCTCACAAGGATTATTGTATTATTTTCCAAAATCTTTTTTCTCTCCATGGTTTTTCTAAAAAAAAAAAAAAAAAAATCTAGACTGCTGAACTAATTTACCATTTTGGCAGGATTCTGAATTCCATTAGATTTTTAAAGATAAATAGTACAGACTAAACAAATTCTGGAAAATGTGCTAATAGAAAAAGTGGCTATATCTTGTAGGGGAAAATACTTTATTTTTTTCTATTCTATTGTGTGCCTGCCAAAACACATAATAATCAAACCAGTTACTGTACTCGGATATATTTTAGAGCAGGCAAGTCCCATTGCTATGATTGAGTTTTATCCAAGCTTAAGTATTGCAATGTGATAAAATAATATGAGAATATATTATAATTTCTCTATGCAATAGGTTTATTGAAGGTTCTCAACACCTTGGCATACAAAAACCACTTGATTTTGTTGTCCTCTTTTCTAAGCACTGCTTTAAAAAATAGTTCCTTGAATTCCTTCTTCCACATCCATTAAGCAATATCATGGGCAGCGTATTCAACATTCTGGTTGTTAATGTTCAAACCAGTTCTGCAGGGCATTGATGGCACACCCCTTAAATCCCAGCACTCTGGAGAGGCAGAGGCAGGCAAATGCCTGTGAGTTCAAGGGTAACCTGCTCTACATAGCAAGTTCCAGTCCAGCTGGGGCTACAGAGAAACCTGTCTCAAAAGGACCAAACAAACAAAGAAACAAACAAAACCAGTTCTATTTAAAGCTTTAAATCATCTTCTTTAATATAAAGTCCTTTTCATCTAGAAGCAGGTATATTCAAGTAGCCTTCCTTAATGTACAGCCCACGGACTGTTTTTAACACAAGAATGGCTTGAAATTAGTCAGAGACTAAGTACTATTAAGGATTTATAAATTTGCATAGATTAGACTTTTCTGTAGCCTCCAGACCCAGCCAAGCCTATCTTCGAATTTCTGTGCTCCTTCTCAGGGACCACGTGGGACTGATGATAGTAGAGTTCCTCTTGTAAACCCTGAGACCCACAGAGAATAGAATGAAATATGGCTTTTCCCCATCTTCTCAGGGACCGCCCTAGACTCAGGCCCTCAGAAGGATTCCCTGTCCTAGTCTCACGTTGGCAGTAACCTGGGAGCCATCTCAAACAACACACCCAAGGATGCTCTTATCACACTCAGCTACAAAAGCAATGGCACTGTAGAGGTATAGATTTCTGTAATTCAACATTATCTAGCTGGGGAGTGTCTCGTGATGGGGTCTTGTGATCATCTTTTCATTTCTAAGAGAGTTTCAATTAGTCTTTTTTCATGTTTTATTATTTTTATCATATGTGTATGAGTGTATTGCCTGTATGTATGGAGTGCACCTGTGTGGTGCAATGCCCATGGAAGTCAAAAGAGGTGCTGGATTCCTTGGAACAGCAGTTAAAAATCATGGTTAAGGGCAGGGACTGAGTAGCTAATAACAAAGTAACAGGAGCCAGTTTTAGATTATGGAAATATATGATGCGGTTTGATTTCAGCTTTGGTTCTTTACTATAATAATGGACCATTAAAAAAAAAGGAAAAAAAAAATTCCCCTCAACATCCTTTTGTATCTGCCTTTGTAGATTGTATTCACTCTAAGAGAAATAAAAAAGAATCAACCCCATGAGTTGTCCCTTTCTATGTACACAGCTGTGGTTCTATGTGTTTTGCTACACCACTCACTCTGCCTTTCGGGTGAGGCACACGCCCACGTGCAGCTTCTTTCCGAGTTCTCCTGGAGTGCTCTCTACCCTCCTTCAGCTCATCAAAGTGGGCTCATCCAGGTATCTGTTGTATACAAACAACTCGTGATCACCACCTCTCTATGGGCAGCTAGATACAACCTCCTTGACCACCACTCTTGAGTCTCCTGCGTATATACACACATCACTAGAGAGTGGCTGTTTTTTTTTTTATTTATTAATTTTATTTATTTCTGTATGTGTATGAATGTACTGTCTGCATGCGAGTTTGTGCACCCGTGTCGTGCAATGCCGCGGAGGTCAGAAGAGGGTGTCGGATTCCCCTGGAACTGGAGTTCTCCTGGAATTGGAGTTTCAGACGGCTCTCGGCCGCCATGTGGGTGCTGGGATCGAACCCGAGTCCTCTGCAAGAGCGTCGGCGCTCCCAACCGCTAGGCCATCTCTCCAGCCCCGAGAGTGGCTGTTTTAATGAGAGAAAAATGCACACTGGTACAGTGAGATTCATAAAGCAACTAACAGTTTAAATAAATTTCCTTTGAGAGAAACGCCTGGACCTATGTATTGGGCCTTCCTGAAGGATAGAAGATACTCTCTAGGTGTTATTACCAGTGCGTGAGTGGGGTTTGTGGTTTTTGTTTGGTGGATTTTGTGAGTGGTATGTTTAGGTTGGGTTCAGGGTTGCTTGTTGTGTCTATTCATGGTTGTTTGTTGGGTTTGTTTATTTCTGTGGGTGGCGGGTGTTTTTTGGGTGGGTGGGCGCTACCGTGCCCTTTTATCCTAGCACTGGGGAGGCAGAGGCGATAAGCGGAGTCGTTTGAGTTCAGAGGCCAGCGCTGTGGTGTCTACCAGAGGTGAGATATAGCCAGGGCCAGCTGAGGCTACAGGGAGACTCCCTGTCCTCACAAAAAGAACCAAAAAAAAAAAAAAAAAAAAAAAAAAAAAAAGTACCCTAAGAAAGGCATACTGTGGACATCCATCATCATCACTTCTCCTGGAGCCCTGTCAGGACAAGGCTACTTTATAGAAGTTTCGACAGAGATCAAAATACAACTCGAAATATTTACCTGTTAGTGATATCTTTGCCTATATGGATGGTTTTCCAATAATTTGAATTCAGTCTAGGTGCTACTGAGGATTGCAAAAGCCACCCTATTATCTGTTTCTTTGTGGATCCATGCCTTTCACAACAAACTCCTTCAATCTAAAGGTAGACATCCTTTCCTGAATCTGGGCTAGGCCTGGCTTTGGTCAGTAGAATATGGTGAAAGTAACATTGAGTCCAGCCAAACAGAATTCTCTAAAACCTTGTGGATATTTGACGCCTCTTACATCCTCCCCAGCCTTCAGAATCAGTCTACACTGTCCTGCAGAAGGGTGAAAGACCAGTGGAGAGGTGAGGCTACTTGGTTGAAGTCAGAAAATTCCAGAAGCGGGGCTGCTGAAACACTGTGTGTTTCACTGTGCTCAATGAAAAACCACGCAGAAGGTCAGCCACTTAAACCCGAACTTCCCCTCTGGCCAACTGAAACTGCTAAGTGCCTTTGTGGTGGCGAGATTTGGGGTGGCGATCCTTATACAATCAATGTCTATCCAGTGCCAATCCAGTACTCCTTCATACTTGGAAAGTCTCATTTATTCTTCATCATCTGTTTGATCTGGCATGTATTTCAAGAAGATTTTTTTTTTAATTTCTCAGATGAAATACCTTGTCAGCTATAATTCCATCTCAATTTGTTTATGTGTGCTCCGGGGCAGTTATTTCCTTGAATTGTTTGGTGCTAGAACTCCTAGTGTTCCTGCAACTATTCATTGAGACTCTGTAGCTAGAGAATCTTACCCAGGACTGGTCAGTCATTTTCCTTGTCATAATTTGTCTCAGTAAGTAAACACCAGACTGAAGGATAGATATTTAGAATTTTCTAATAATGTAAGATATAGACACTGAGGAAAAGAGAATTTGATTTTCCATTTTTTATTTATTATTTGTTGTAATGTGTTGGGGGAGGTACTTTGCATGTGAATGTGGCTGAGGAGAAGGAGGCATCTGATGCCCTGGAGTTATAGGCAGAGGTGGGCAGCCTGACAAGGATATTGGGAAACAATCTCCTTTAAGCCCCGAAACATTTCTCCAGTCCCTGGTTTTCCTTCTGGATTAAGAACTATAAAGATACAGGCCTGGTGCTGCAAGGCAGAAGGTGAATAACTTACAAGGGAGAGAAAATGACTAGCAGGAGAAAGCAAAGGCTACAAACAAAAAAGAGATCAGCAGAACCAAGGAGAAATATAATACTAAAGTCCTAGGGCTATGCACTCAGGCAAAATATATTAATACAGGAGCTCTGACATCAGCAATGGATTGTTCTACCAGGTGGATGTTGGCCAGGGGATCCAAGGCCCCACAAAAGGTAAGGGCTCCTTGCCTCTAAGTTGGGATACCTACAGGAGGAGAGGCAATAAGACCCTGCTGCC
>VZQC01015656.1:854154-869544 GCA_009823505.1 Rhizomys pruinosus
AAATATAAGGAAACAAGAAGTTTCAAAGGCAAAAAAAAAAAAAAAAAAGAAGTATGAACTCTGCCATCGTCAAGACTCCATAGAGCCTGCGTGGGTGCTGGTTCCTTCTCTCTCTTTAACTCATTCAGTTAAATTGGTTTGGGTTACTTGGCAACAGAAGAAGGGAATCCCTTCAAATCATGTTGTGAGTTAAGGGAGGGTAAGGTGAACCTAACCAAACTGCTACATCGTTTTTGCATGGGTTGGCCACACACTGTATTTTGAGAATCAAAGGGGAATTTCAATAGTAATTTGAAATATGTCACTATATTTCCCATAGAAAAGAAGTGATCCTGAATTTTCAAACTGAATATTAAAATGCTCAGCCAGTTTGTTATGACACATCTGTGTGCAATCAATCTCTCCAAACATCTCCTTTCCTGTTACAGCTAATCTGCCTCTCACACTTAGAGCTTTACAATGAAGTTACAATGCTTCCCACAGAAAGAAAAAAATGTATTGATAGGGAAATGCGGTAATGGCTTTTACAATATGAACATATTGGGAAAAAAATGACTTTTACCTAATCTTACAAATGAAAAGTTAATCTTAAATTTGTTATAATGTAGACAAGCTCACTGACCCATGTGTTCTTCTTATGACCTGGTGGGGAACACTTGAGGTGAACTGGGAAAGAAGTTGTGTGTAGGTACATTGGTCATATGTGGTACAGATTGACCACCATAGCAAAATACAGGGAACAACAGAAACAGGTTTAATTTCGATGGGTTTCAAAGAGAAGAGGTCACCATATTTCACAGAAACTTAGTCCTCTTGATCTTTCCTTGCCCTAGGCTAAAAATAATTTTAAGTGTGTGTGCTTGCTTATTTACATATCAAGAGCTACAAACAGTTCTTATCTCATTGCAAACAATGAGAGAAATTGATAACATTTGTTCATGGTTCTGTGTGTGTGTGTGTGTGTGTGTGTGTGTGTTGGACTAGATCTAGGGATCAAAAAGGGCAAAATTATCCGATAAGGATAAGGGTGGGACTTTTACTTCCCCATTTCATGTCAGAAATAGTACCAATAAAACAAAGAGTTAGCCCTTGTTTTAGAGCACAGAACCAGGAGAAATCTGAAGGAATATTTCTCAACAGTTGAGGTTAACTTATAGCCTTAAAAATGGATACTAAGGGGCTGGAGGGATGGCCTAGCGGTTAAGAGTGCCGACCACTCTTGCAGAGGACCCGGGTTCGATCGCCAGCACCCACATGGTGGCTGAGAACCATCTGTAACTCTAATTCCAGGAGAACTACAGTTCCAGGGGAATTTGAGACCTTCTTCTGACCTCCGCAGCATTGCATGACACGGATGCACAGACCTGCATGCAGACAGTACATTCATACACATAAAAAATAATAAAATAAAATAAAAAATATTTAAAAATGGATGCTAAGAGTCAGGCTATCTTTTCTAAGCATCATGGTAATGTAGCATAATTCCATGGATGAAACTCAGATTCTTTGAAACAATGTTCTTTTTTTAATTTTTTTATGTGTATGAATGTACTGTCTGCATGTAGGTTGTGCAATGCCACGGAGGTTAGAAGAGGGTATCGGATTCCCCTGGAGCTGGAGTTCTTAGCTGCCATGTGGGTGCTGGGAATCAAACCCAGGTCCTCTGCAAGAGCAGTCAGTGCTCTTAACCACTGAGCCATCTCTTCAGCCCCACAATGTTGTTCTTATGTGGTTCATTTTTCCTCTGTGTAATCTTTCTAATTTAATATAAAAATTTTAGGTGGTAGTCTGTATATGGATATTTCCTTTAAGATATTGTGGTTTTCAACTTTCAGAGGAAAAAAAGAACCAAATTAATACCTTGTATAGGCTAAATTTTGAAAGCTCCATATATATGTTAGTCAGATTTAAAAAAAAAAATTTTATTATTTATTTTTGTATGTGTATGAATGTACTGCCTGCATGTAGGTTTGTGCACCCATGTCATGCAATGCCATGGAGGTCAAAAGAGGGTTCCGGATTCCCCTGGAACTGGAGTTAAAGATGGTTCTCAGCTGCCATGTGGGTGCTGGGAATCGAACCCAGGTTCTCTGCAAGAGCAGTCGGTTCTCTTAACCACTAGGCCATCTCTCCAGCCCATTAGTCAGATTTTTTTCACAAAAATAAAAACCTGAGACAAATCATTTTATAGAGGGTTTATTTGGCTCACAGTTTTGGAGGTGTCAGTTCAAAACTGCTTGGTCTTGTTGTCTCAGGCCCCTGTGAAGCAGCATACTTTGATGGTGTGTGTGGGGAAGCAAAACTACTAACAATATGGCTAAAGTTTGAAAGAGAAGACAAAGGGGCTGATGTTCCACTACCTATTTAAGAGATGCCCCTGATGGCTTCAACTAGATTCTACCACCTCCCATTATATTGGTTACTAAACCTTTACCACTTGAGCCTTTAGGAGTACCTAAGATCCAAATTATAGTAGTATATAAATATTATGTTGGCAACACAATAGATAAAAAGGTAGGCTAAGGCAGACCAAATGATTTTTTATCAGTAACTTTTATTTCCCCATATAGGGTACAGAAATAATCCATTAGCCTCACCATCAGAGCAGGGGAGAAACAATGAAGAGTAAATTTATTTCTGATGGACAGTGGCAATAATCAGGATCATTAATATAGGACCCACATATGAAGGGAAGCAGCACTGTGATACCAATCCTGAAGTTGAGCTGCTGATTTGAAGCTCACTCTATCCCTTAGAATTTCTCCCGTGGAATAAGAAATCAAGTATGCGTTTGCTGTTAAGCCATGTGTGGGGATGGAAGAGAAGAGGGGAGGTGGTGAGGAGATCCTGAAAAATATTAACAAAGCCTCCCCACTGATTTTTGAAATTAACTGCAGAAGAAATTAAGATGGTGAAGACAACTGCACGAAAAGCTAAGAGAAGAACTAACGTAGGCTGCACACATCACAGTGGGGTGTGATAACACAGGCAGCAGAGAGCCTGGCAAATGAAAGCTTGAAAGGAGGAGCCCTGGAAATAGGACTTAAAAGGTGAGAATTTTATCTGGAAGTTAGGAAGCATTACACACATAATAAAACAAAGAGGACCAGAAGTTTGTGACTTTTGGGAAGTGATCAAGTTGAACTATAAGGGAAGGCAAGGCTAAAAAGAAGTGGCTTGTAGAGAAGGAAAACAGGTCGAAGTGTGTTAATGTGATAGACCATTTCTATGTGGTGCCCATTCTATATAACACACACATACACACACACACACACACACACACACACACACCACATCCAAAGCACTAGTTTGGAATTGGTGGGTTGATTTTTTTTGGGGGGGGTGCAGTTTCTGGCACTTGCTATGTAGACCAGGCTGGCCTTGAACTCACAGAGATCAGCCCGCCTCTGCCTCTGGAGTGCTGGGATTAAATGTGTGTGCCACCATGCCTGGCCTTTTGGGTTAATGATCTGGCATAGTTTGTCTCATATTGAAGAAAATTTCATGATGTTTGTCAGTTTTGAAGCCCTATAACCTATTTCATAAGTCATGTGCCAGATTTCAATATCACCCTGCTTCGTGTTCTAAAATCATTCATATTGTGGCCTAAAGCTCCCTGTAATTATAAGAATGCAGTGCTCCCTGGTGAACTAGTGGTTAGTACTCAGTGCTCTCTCTGCTGTAGCCCCAGCTCGATTCCCAGTCAGGGAAGCTCCTCTTCTTGCATGGTTGCACTGTCCTTTATCCCAGCACTTGGGAGGTAGAGGCAGGTGCTTCTCCCTGGAGCCAGTCTGGAATCTAGCTACTGCTTTTCCGCAGCTCTCCTGGCAAATACTGAAAAGCTCCCTACTAGGACATTGTCTTTGAGTCCCAGCTAGCTTACTTGCTGGTGCCATACTCACTTGCAAAGCCAGTTTACATCTAAGGGGTGCCACATTATATCTTCTACCCAACCTCCCTGCCCCTTGCCTGGAGACCAGAGAGCTTGGCTTTAGGGTCTAGTAGTGAAAATTTTCCTGTCCACAGAAAGGTGTTGAGGTTTCCTCTTCTGCTGTGTGAGCTCTGCTGACCCCACCTTTCTTTAATATATTTTTTTAAATTTTTATTTATTATTTTTCATGTGTATGAATGTACTGTCTGCATGCAGGTCTGTGCACCCGTGTTGTGCAATGCCATGGAGGTCAGAAGAGGGCGTCAGATTCCCCTGGATCTGGAGTTAAAGATGGTACTCAGCTGCCATGTGGGTGCTGAGGATCAAACCTGGGTTCTCTGCAAGAGCAGTCAGTGCTCTTAACCGCTAGGCCATCTCTCCAGCCCTGACCCCACCTTTCTTTCTCCAGTGTTGTGGCCTAAACTCTACTTGGAGCCAACACCATGCTTCTGTCCCTTGTCTGCCTGTCTATTGTATTAATAACTCTAATAAACACTTTAGTCCCCTTAACCCATCTCAGAGTTCCCTTGAACTCAAATCCATCCTAGAGTTCTGCTTCATCAGAACCTAACAGTAATGCCCTCTTTTTCTGATATCATAGTAATATTTAGGTTTAGAGAGTCTTAAAAGTTTGTTTTATTTATTTAACGAGTTATTTTGTGAGGTGCAGCCCTCTTTGGAGGATTCTGAGACAAGATATAACTTCTCTATTGAAAAAATTAGAAAGGTATGGTAAGTAATACTCAAAACAAATGATGGGTGTGGTGGTTTGAATGAGTGTCCCCCATAGGCTCTAGGTACTCAGACGTTTGTCTCCAGTTGGTGGTGCTGTTTTTGGAGGTCTTGGGGTGTGTGGCTGTGCTGGAGGAAGTGTGTCACTGGGGGCAGGCTTAGTGAGTTTTAACAAGCCTCGGGGTCTACAGTCGCTCTCTCTCTGTTTCCTGTGCTCTTTGCGAGATGTGATCCTCGGCCTGCCACTCCAGCTCCAGCCACCATGCCTCCCACCACAATGGACTCTAATTCCCTGGAACCGTCAATTGTAAGCTCAAATAAACTCTTCCTTTTATAAGTTCCTTGGTCATGGTGTTTTATCACAGCAACAGAAAAGTGACTAATACAATGGGTTTTCTAAAATACCAAGTTGGTATCCACTTCTATATCTTTTTTTGTTGTTGTTCTTTTTGGTCTCCCTTTAGTCCCAGGTGGCCTGGAGCTCACTATGTAGATAGACCAGGCTGGCCTTAAACTTACAGAGATCTGTCTGCCTCTGCCTCCCAAATGCTGGGATTAAAGTGTGTGCCAACATTTCAATATCTTTAAAAACAAAGTATATAAAGGTAGGCATTTATTCCAGGAAATGCAGTCTCTCTCAGGAGAATCCATGGCTGCAGGCCATCCTGAGGGCCGTGGAAACCACGCTTCTGAGAGGCAGGGAGAGCCTTTTATAGGGGGAGAGGAGATGGCAACCTATTGGAATCTGGCCAATTAAGCCAAGCCAGGGGCTCAGATCTAGACGTGGATCTCAGGTCCAGAGGTCTCATGGGAAACTGGCCTGACCAGAAAAGAAAGGAGGGTCTTCCCGGTCTATGCCATCTTGGCTTTGTCCCCACCCAACCTAACATCCCAGACTCTTAGGGTACAGGGGGTGAAAACTCTGCTCTGGCTTCTTCCTGCTGAGCTGGGGCATTGGAGGGAGGGAGAGTGACAGTTGAGAGTAGGCAGGGCCTTGGGCACAGGGATGTAGGGATGTAAAGAGCACTCTGGGGACCTCCTGGATGTGTTCCTGCAAGAAGCAGAGGAGACCCGGTGTTGATGCTAAGATCAGAAGGAGTCTCCTGGTTGAGGTTGGAGAGGCCCCTCTTACTGTTAGATGATCTTGGTTGGAGGACAGGGTCTAAACATGGGCTCTCTAGTTTCATCTGTCCAGGAATCCTGAGCATGGACATGTCAGCATTATGTCAAATCTGGCACAGCATCTCCTGGTATCTTAAGACCACTCAAATCGAGTCAGAAATGTGTCTACATTTAGTGTGAGAAGGAAAGGGAGTCAATATTATCTTGTTTTCTTCATAGACCCTAACCTTACCTCCACAACATCATCTCACTGTGTCATCAGGAATCAAGAAACATAAGAAACATCACATCTAAATATACATATACCTCCGTATCTAATAATCCCACTACAGTGTTAATAAAAACAGTACTTCCAGTCTGATGTCTAATACATTTACTTCCCAGCAGCATAATACCACTTTGGTCAGGTTGAACCACTGCACAATTTTGCAGCTCTTTCAGAAAAACAATGAAAACAATTGGAAAGACACAATACACATGCAATGGTGGAAAAAGTTACAATCTTTTGCCATTAATGTGACATATCCTTGGTTCTTCTCCACACTGTGTGTTTATAAGCCCTTAGAGCAGGGATTTTGTTCTTTCAGTTGTTTTTTTTATTGTAGCACCAAGTAGACACAGTGGCTGACAATAAATAATTCTGGAGTCATTGAAACATTTTCACAACTAACAAAATTTCTGGATCTGCACGTTTATGCCTGTCCCTGGCTTGAAGCATATTCATCATAAAAGTAAGATATAATGTAAAACTGAGTTTCAACCCTGTTATTGTTTCTGATGTGATTTGTTGGCTATAATGAGTAATAATTTACTAATATCTTCTGTTTACTACTTTACAAGTTAAGGTACTTTTATATACAACAACTTCTTGATTTTAATGCAATGGTGCCCCCCAAGCCCACATATATGAGCTATTGTGTCAGACTGCATGCCTTCAAATCCCAGTTCTGTCTGCTAAGTGGGTGACCTTGGAAAAGTCACCTATCTGTGCTTCACTTTCCTTATGTATAAAATGGAACACGTTGAATAGGAGTATTGAAAGGAGAATTCATAAAAGCACTGAGCATGGTAGCTGCAAAGTAGTAATGACTGAATCAATATTACTTGCCTACCTCACTGGGTTGTAACTCTGGTTTATGGATAGACTATGTGGCATTTTTGAGTGGCATGTTTGGAAAAGCAAGCTCACATAAATCCATGCAGGCAGTATTTCATGGTTCCCATGAGGTGAAGGATTTTATTTGTTCTAGCGGGTGTAAAGGAGATGCAGTGGGTGATAAACTCTAGTTACGGCTGGAGAAGGTGATGAGGAGCTTCACACAGTAACCACAGGGCAGGATTACATGAGCCTTGTTGCACACTGCATCTCCTGAATCTAGCATGTGCCAAGAACACAACAAATATTTGTTAAATGAATAAATATATGTATTGTAAGGTTTGGGGTTGCATTAAATTTTAGCTCAGGTATGTCCTAGGAATCAAAGATGAAAGAGGTGACATTTGAAAGCAGAAGATTTAGAAATGGTACCATCAATGACTGTGAGTTCCTTTGAAAATATAAATATCAGAGGGAATCCTAATATCTTGAAGACATAAATTTTTTAAAAAGTAAAACTCAGACTTCTACAGAAATGAGTTCAATATTTGAAGTATCCATGACAAATAATTCAATGTGCTTTCATAAAGAACTAGAGAAATTTTATTCACTGTAAAAAAATAACTGAATCCCAAACATTGCTGTTTATCTAACGATCCTTGAACCCTTGAAATCTTTGAAATCATTTGATTCCAGATGTTATCTAAATATCAGTTCTGGATCTAACTATGATATGAGGAATTATAATTCCATTTAGTATATTATAAGGTAGTGAAATAATTAGAAGTCAGGATGAATTTATTTATCCACCGCTTCAATAACTCATTCATTCAACAAATATTCAGAGTGTACAGTGTGCCAGCCCATCAACAGGGCTGTAGTCTCATCCCTTTGTCTCATGGAGTTTGGGATCTGAAGAGGGATGGGATGGTGTCTGCAAGGCACTACTCATTATTGGGCTTCCTTAATCCTCAGAGAAGCATGCCATCCCACGTAATGGTAATGATTGCATCTGAAGCTGCTCTTACATATCGGCTGTGTGCTGGATAAACAAATCCTAGCTGAAAAATGAGAAATCTAGGCACTCATTACACACACACACACACACACACACACACAAACACACACAAATAGCAATATATGTTTAAAGTAATGGAGACAAAATAGTCTGCGTTTTGGAGTCCTACATGTGCAGCTGTGCAAAAGGAAGAAAGATCAGTTTGATGTCATAGTTGAAAACTGAATTTGTAGATGGGTGTAATCTGTCTCTAGCCAAGTTCTTCAGAGAATATCTCCTGAATAAGCCCCTGAAAACTAGATTTTGCATTTAGATCTTAGCATTGTCTTAAAAGACAGTGATAGCTCATATCACTAGAGAATTCCCTATTGATTACATGATTGAGGAAGCACAAAAGTCTGTTATTCTTTCCAAAGTCGATTGTAATTTAAGCTCATTATCTCCCTGCAGATGTTGTTTCAAAAGGCAACAGAATCAAAATGTAAATGCTTCACTGAAAAGCTTCAGCGATTCTTCTTCCTTTACTGAATTAGCTTCTGTGTTCACCTTAGAAATCACAGTAGGAAGGAAGCGCAGTGAAATCTGTTGCAGTCTTCCAGCTTGACCAAGGGACCAGATCTCTAATGAGAAGGTCCCACCACTTCTCCAACTTTTAATGCCTAAATTACTAGAATTAACAGTGAACTTCGGGTAAGAGCAGTCTACCATGTCTTTGAAAGTATGATGTCAGACATGTCAGGGCTTCTAAAATGATACTTGTTAATCAGAACATCAGTACAAGTTATGGTCTTTCTGGTTTTCCTTTTCCCTCTCTGTCTTCAGTGAAACTTCAGAGACCCCTAAGTGGCCTCTGTGCAAATATGGGGTGTTATTTTTTATTAAAATTTTAGACAAATGCTTCCATTTCAAGAAGGTAAACTTTACTGAAGAGAACCAGCCATTTGTACGTAGGAACCACTATGACTTGTAGACTCGTAACCTGTCCTTTGTTCTGTAGTATAATGGATTGTTCCTTCACATTGACAACTTGGCATACATTAATCAGCACTTCACATTAAGCAAATAAAGCTTAAATCAAAGACTTCTAGAAAACACAGGTGTGAAGTGTCTATTATTCGCTAGCTCCTTCTGACATTATGCATATTGACGTGAGACCATACACTATCTTCGCTATTAACTAAACACTTAACAGCTACATGAAAACACAATTATCTTAAGTTCCAAATTTATACAATATGTTGAAATGTGTTGAAATGACCATTTTCTCATTACAAGGGGGGGATGATTTCCTTTTATGAGAGTCCTGTGGCATTGCCTGAATAGCTTTAATATTTCTTTGTTAAATGATAACTAAAATATATGTTTATTACATTTCTCTTATAAAAATGAGAACTATCTTTCAAACTGAATTATACTCATATAGTCTCCATTTATTCCTTTTTGTCATGCTTGATTCTTATAAACCTATTTTACATACATAACATTCCAGGTCCTCACTGCCCCCCTCCCCAATTTTATCTAGTAAAAAATGGCATATTATATATATATCTATATTTTTCACTATTATACAATATTTACGACTATATTAACAGCAATGGCGTGCCGGTTACCCACCGCAGAGATCCTTTTGCAGGCAATTGTTGTAGTTCTTGGGTTCTGGCTGTTTGTCACCTTGTGGGTGATGCACTCTGAAGTTGCTACTGACATTAGTACCACCCAAGAGTGCAAAATAAAATGTGCTGGGTCAATCTGATTGCTTTTGTTTTAGTTTCAGGAAGATGGTTTCTAAGCTGAACTTCAATTTCTATTGGAGGACTGTCTGAAATATCAAATTTGTTGTATTTTGGGAACCATTCTGTAACTTAAAAAAAAAGACATACTAAAATATCTTACTCTGTTTCAGTAGTCTGTCTGGATTGATTTAAATATGCAATTCTGTGTGTGTGTGTGTGTGTGTGTGTGTGTGTGATTGTGCGTGTATTGGGGGGGTTAGGTACTTTTTTGTGCTTAAGGTGTTTAAATGCCCAGATAATTATTGCTATCTATTTATTCCATATGTAAAACCAGATTAGGTGCCTAGATTTACCATAAGTCAGAAAATGAAAGATGAGAAATCTCAATTGCCTATTTATGAATGGGAATGTGTGAAATGAAATATATTTTCCTTCTATGGCGGCCATATCTGTCATTCACGATATGGATATCACTGGGTTCCACATGACTCATTTAAGGGGAAACAAACATTTTTCTTTGAGCTGCCAAAATATGCAGATTGATATTTGGAAAACTGATTTAAGCTACTGTATTATTTATATATATATATATATATATATATATATATATATATATTTGCACGTGTATCTCTGTGCATGTGTTATATTTCAATTGTGTAAAGCTCCAAGCTTTAAAATATCAGATTTCTATGACAGTACATTATGTGTGCAAGATGAGTTTAGATTTCTCCAGAGCTTATCAATAAACAAATAAATTAAAGTCAACAAGAAAACACTGAGAGCATTTCATCACGTGAGGATCAGTGTGTAAAGCGGCAGTACTCTCGTACAAGAGCAGTAGCCCTTGGCAAACAAAGAACCCAAGTAATAAAAAATGTATTCTGGATAATATATATTTTATGGAATAAATATATTGTTGTTAGAGTTCCTAATAGATACAAGCAATACTGATTTTTTTAAAGTACAGTACAGTACAGTACAGTTCCTTGCTTCTAATGAATGGATTGTTCAGCTGAAATACCTTATGTTTTTAATGCATACTAAAATTCAAGAAAACAGAAAATAAAAAGCCAACTGCCTCTAGAGCCTGAGGAAATTATCTAGTGTGTAAGAACTTGACATTTTCAAGAGGAGAATGGAGGTTAAGTTTGTAATTAAATCAAATTCTAATTCAGACGACTCAGCAATATGTACTGTGGAACAGGTCAGAGTAAAGGGCAATATGTAGGTTTCTTTCGAGTGGTGTCAACCTTGAACTGATGCAGTTTGAACCATGACCTAATGAGGGGTTTGTTAATATCTGGAAAAGCCTTAGACCAAAGATTCACTTAATCTTGGCCCTGGTGATTTGTTCAAAAGTCACAGACTTTATTCTTCTTATACTGTTTCAGTCTGCAGACTGGAAAAACCTCTCCCTCTACACACTGAGAATTTCCACTGCCATGAATGGAAGGTCTGAGTGTGTAAAGAGCTATGAATAGGGGGCTGTCACCTAGAGAAGGAAGGTGTTGCATTGCCTTGTAAAGAATGGATACACGTGTGTTCACAGCTTCTTGACAGGTATAATTACTGGTGTTGCCTTTCCCTTTTATATGTGCTGGGATTCTTGGAGCACGGTTCCAAATTTGTGACTATCAGATGTTTGATCTGGTAGCTTTTCTTCTACTGCCTGAAATGGAGTGAAAAGAATGAAGAAAAATTAGTGATTGCTATTCACTTATAAACTACAACATGCTAAAAATATTCAAAGAACATAAGCTATGTGAGAGTAGCAAGAATTGGGCACCATCATTCATGCACACTCATTCACAAATAGAAAACAAATTGATGTGAAAGAAGTAATTATCGAATAAGACTAGAAAAGCCACTAGTATTCCCCAAAATGCAATAAAGAATTCCAGTTTTGGAAACATTTCAAAAGTATAACATTTCTTCTTACTAGTTCCAAATGACTGTATTTCTGTACATGAAGGCAGACTATAAATATCATTTATATTTTTAACTATAACTTGAAGGCATTTAGTAACACTGTTGTTGAGATGCAAGCCATAAAGCCCTACGCTGACCTGCTAGAAGCGCCAGTAGCTCTTTTCTGAAGCAGACATTAAGCTGTCTCGTTTCCTACAAGGTCAGCCCCATGCTACATGGAATAGACCAGGGAGCATTCTTTGTAACTATTTTCGGGGAAGCTATTCACCTAAACATCTCCTTCAGAAGTGTTACCCATGAGCTGGCATGGGTTCATTAATCAAAATCTTTGTTTTTAAAGCTGATACTATTTTCACCTCAATGAATACCAAAAAATTGTAAAACAGATTTTAGAGAAAGTGTTACGTTTAGTATGTACCAACACCCTGGCTTTAATCCTTCTAGAGATGTGCCAGAAACCCCAAGGGCTACAGAATGAACTAAACACATGCATGAGGCTGCTGTGCTTCTTCAAAACTTGCCTGACAAGCATGCTGCTAACATCTTAACAACTGCAACATTATTAGCAACAGTATTGTTGTTATGTGTAAAATTCATTAAATGCTTACAAAGTGCCACATGTCTTATTGAATTGTACATATTTTATTTTTCTTATTCAATCTCCACAAGAGAGCATTTAGAGTTAGGGTTTCCTAAAGGACGTTTGACTATTATGTGACTGAGATCTAGAGACTGAGCTTTCAACTAGTCAAATTATCCCATAGTCACTTGTGCTAAAGGAATAGGATTCTGAACACACTCTACCTCTTCAGAGTCTTGGAGTTCTTTAGCTATCTGGAGGAGGGAGCATGTCTAAGAGTCAGCTGAGAGGGGACTGGGCATCCATAAGGACTACCCTAATTTCCTCTGGAAGGAACCATCTCATGATTTACCTTAGTCACATGATTTGTAACTTGCCAGATTCCCAATTTACCTAAATTTTTTTATTCACTTATTATTATTGTGTGTGTGTGTGTGGGGGGGGGATGTGAGCCACAGTGCCTGTGTGCAGGTCAGTGGTCAACTTGTGCAGTTGGTTCTCTTCCACTTTCATATGGATTTCGGGAATTAAGTTCAGGTCACTAGGCTTCGGTATATCTGAAATAGCTCAGCTTGGAGAGTGATAGACTGCAGGTCTCCAGTCCTGTGTTGCAAGTGCTGGTAATAGACAAACCACCTCACCAGCCCTTCACAATTAATTTTAAACAAAAGCCTCTTTTTCTCAGGCTAAATTTTGTTGATCAAATTGCTTAGTCAACTCTTAGAGGAGCTCTTGTGGTCTGCAGAATTATTCTCCCACCCCTAGCCCTGCCTGAATATTCAGCTGATGCTAAAATATTTGGTTGACATTAATTTTTTTTTTTTTATTTCGGTATGTGTATCAATGTACTGTCTGCATGCAGGTTTGTGCACCCGTGTCGTGCAATGCCGCGGAGGTCAGAAGAGGGTCTCGGATTCCCCTGGAACTGGAGTTCTCCTGGAATTGGAGTTTCAGATGGCTCTCGGCCGCCATGTGGGTGCTGGGGATCGAACCCGGGTCCTCTGCAAGAGCGGTTGGCGCTCTTAACCACTAGGTCATCTCTCCAGCCCTAGGTTGACATTAAAATTGATGGCATTGGAGGTCATTATCTTAGGCAAAATAAGTCAGACCCAGAAATATTGCATATTTTTTTCTTATATGCAGAACCTAGGTCATCATATATGATACACATGACAAAAAACATGAGGAAATAAAGGCAAAAATGAGCAAATGGAAGTGCATCAAACTAAACAGCTTCTTCCATGCAAAAAACCCCACTAGATTGAAGAGATAATCCAGAAACTGGGAGAAAATATTGGCAAATCAGACATCCAGTGTGGAGCTAATTATTCAAAATATGTTAAGGATCTCAATTCAATAGCATAAATCAATTAAACCTAATCAAAACTGACCAAATCACCTAGAGGATAAAGAACCAAGAGATATGTGAAGAAATGCTCATCATCATGAATGCTCAGAAGAATGCAAATTAAACCCTCAATAAGAACTCTCAGCTAATAACTGCTAGAATGGCTATGGTCAAAAAGATTTAAAAGATAGCAAGTGTTAGTGCAGGGAAATGAAACTATTGTGCACTCTTGGCAGTGCATGATTAGTACTCCATTACAGCCATTGTGGAAAACAATAGTCTTCTCTTGTGCCATGCTGCTTGGTTTACTATGGCTCTGTAATATAGTTTTATTCCTTTTGCTCCAAATTGCTTTAGCTGTTCAAAATCTTCATGAATCTGTAAGAGAGGCCCACATTGACTCCATTTTGAGTGTAGCCACCATTTTAAGCAATTACTGGAGCCTGCCCAATTCAGGGAAAAGGTCAATTGCTCAAGATCAGTTGCTCCAGGCCTCAAGAACAGCTAATAAAATTTAAACTTGTCTAAAGATAACTGTTGGTACTGTTGATATGTGAGGGCAGGTGGACTGACTTAACATTTCCTCATTCCTGTCCCAAGATTGTGTCTAAAGATAACCTTTGGTGTGTGGGGGCAGGTGGGCTCACCTAACCATGAGCTGTAACTCTGCTATTATCCAATAAGGCTAGAAGTTACCCAAACCCCACTGAACTTCCACTAGATCCTGTATAAAAGGCCTGCAAGCCAAGTTATTGGGGTCAGAGCCTTTTCCCTCCCACCCCAGCATGCTGGTTTACTTTTCCCCCCTGAAATAAAGCCTTGGTTTTCCATCCTTCAGTGTGTCTGGTGTGGATTCTCGAACCCTAACAAATCCATTCAAAATTTATGACTACTGCATCTATTTCTGTTATAAATGTCATCAGAATTTTGATAGAGATTGCATTGAATCCTACAGAATTATAAGATGTTAAATTTGTGTTACTTGTAACCACTAAATTTATGCTAAAGTTTTATGACAACAATGGAAAACGTGTCCTGCTGTAAAGACGACAGTTTTCAAAGCGTGGTAATGACTCTTATTAATGGACATAATCTGGAATAATGACTTTTAAAATTTGGGGGTAACTTTTTATTTATTTATTTACTTAATGTGCGTGTGTGTGTGTGTGTGTGTGTGTGTGTGTGTGTGTTATGCCTGCAGGTGTCTAAGTGCACCTGAGTCCTCCAATGCCCTCACCGACCAGGAGAGGGCATTGGATCTCCCAGGACTCGTGAGAGTGTTAGCCTGTGAGTGCTGGAATTTGAACCTGGGTCTTTTGCCACAATAGCAGGTGCTTTTAACTGCTGAGCCATCTCTTCAGCCACCTGGACTAATGACTTTTAATTAACTGCTGCAAAAATAAGTGTTCTTTTGTCTTGTGACCTTGGTACTTGATCTCGTTTCCTAGGCAACCCCAATTTGGTACTCCATCCCAAAAGATAATAAAATGCATGAATGAATTAATGTGGGTATGCTTGAGAATTAACATATCAAAGTGCTGAAAGGCAGTACTCTACCTCCATTGAACACTGGGTAGGCTGGAAAGGATGGGTGATCTTGGATGAGTGTGAACTAGAGATAAAACAAACAAACAAACAAACCCCGGTGGTCTGCTAAGATTAAAGGTGGAGCCAGAAAGTGTACTTCCTCAAACTGGCTGGAGAAAACTGCTTGGAATAAACAAGTGAGTGTGGCCTGGCCCATCGGCACAGTTCGGAGAGACACTGGGGTAACGAGTGTCCTCTGAGTTCCGGGCCACTCATTTTTTTTTTTTTTTTTTTGTCATCTCCTGAGACCGGGTCTCCCTTTTGCCCCCGCTGGGTTGGGCTTTCTATGGAGACCCGGCTTGGCTTTGCCCCAG